>CAJGYO010000013.1:7372323-7572323 GCA_904845875.1 Miscanthus lutarioriparius
GTGCTGGAATAATCATTTCGATTTGCAAGATGGACACAATTTCTGCCTCAGAAAAGCACCTCACAACTTCCTAATAGCACACAATCAACTTATTTATTATTTGAACTAGAACTCAAGGATTTTGATGTCAATTTGCCGCTTAAGAAGCAGCACAGGAACTAAAATAAGAATAAAGAATTTCTGGCCTTTATTCAGTGTTACCTGGATTTGAATTAGGGCATATCTTACTCTAATGACTTGAGGAAGTAAAACAACAACTGTTTGCAGGATTAAACAAATGTATTGGTGAATTTCCCAACCAGTTCACTATATACTGGTAATGAAAACAAAGGAACGATGGAGTAGGAGTGTAGTACTAGCCTCTTGCTCTTCGCACTGAACCATATGAGCCTAATATGCACTTTCCGAATACTAGCCCTTTGTTCCTACAAGCACATAACGCAAAGCAGATTAGCTAGTACAAAAAATGAATAATTATGCAAAACGGTGTAGAGAAATGGGGGTGGGGATGGATACCATCGAATGCGAATACAGCAGCTGAAGAAAAGGTGGATGAGGCTACAAGGACCTACAGGTGCAGGACCATACAGGCTGCAATCGTCGGTTGGTGGTGACCAGGTGCCACCAGTGAGCTGTTGGTGCACAAGATTGTGTTGCCTTGGTTCAAAACAGACGACACTGTCACCCAAAGGGGTAGGCAACGCTTTAGGGGCAACACTCAAGTTCCTTTCTGAAATGAACAAGGTATTGCCTCCGATGCTTGTTATCGGGATATACCTTTGCTGGATAAGATCCGTGAGCTTGAAAACTACAAAGTGAAGCATGTCGAAATCTTTGTAGCCAACCACCAGGATTTCTGAATCACATTCTACGAGACCCATAGGAACATCGAGGTTGCCTTCTGGGAGTGTGGCAATCAACTTTGGCAGCTGTAGCTCAGAACCGAAGCCCATCCCATCATTCACAGGTGGATCAATCTGAAAAACCTGGACATCGCCATATGATTCCCATTCGCCGGTAAATTCCGATACGCCAGATAATGCGACGTCACAAACCGTGTACAGTTTGCCTTGGAATGACAATGGTGGAGGAGATGCATATTGGTACATCCAGGTTGACACAGTCCATTGCTGGTCCAGGGCCGTAGCAAAGGCTACATGGTTTACCTCATGAAGAGCAAGCATAACGGTGATGACCCCACCGCTGAAGGAAGCAGAAGCACAGATTGACTCCGCGAGCCTTTTGACCCTGTGTGGCGCGGGTAAGGTATCCAGCAGTGTGCCTAGCTGCGGGAGGACGGTCGCGAGCGGTGGGAGCTCAGCGATGTCGCCAGTGAAAGGGTGGACGAGGCGGACGGCGCTGTCCTGGTCCTGGTCCCGTAGCAGGACGAGGAGGCCGTCGACCGAATCGACGACGCAGTGGTCGCTGAGGAGAGGGAGGTGGGCGCGGACCAAGGTCCACGTGTCGAGGTTGAGGAAGCGGATGTACCCGCGCAGGTGAGGGTGGCCGGGGTGAAGGCCGTGGCCCTCCGGAAGCATCATCCAGCGGCGCGGGTGGAAGCGCGGGTCGACGACGCCGCGACCGCGAGGGGAGGTGGTGGCGGACCGCCAGCCGCCGCAGACGGCCCGGAAGCGGACGTAGTCCAGCAGGTCGCCGGCGAGCACGCGCGACGAGACGAGGCGGATCAGATCCTCGGGCAGTGAGGCCCAGCGCTCGGCAACGGGGGTGTCGTTGGACCCCGGTGCCGGAGGTGGCATCCTGAACCCAGCCCTCACTTGCCGATCCGATCGGCAATGAAGCGAGCGCGGCGCGGCTGATTCCGGTCACACCCCGCACCTCGAGGACGCGCGGCGATGGGAGGCGAGGGGAGTGAAGAGGCGGCGGCGACGCCGCGATCTTACGGCGGCCGTGTCGAATCGGTGGGTGGGAAAGCGAAATGCACGGAAGAGTGGAAGTGGACACGCGTGTAGCTGCGTCCTGCCGGTTGCTGACTCGCAGATGATGATGCATCAGATGAGATCCTAAAACCTCGCGTGCGAGTGGTCCAAATTGCATCTGAACATTTATTTTTAGGCCGTATCAAAAAAAAAGCCCAGTTCATTTAGGCCCTAAAATCTGCACCCAAGCTGTCTCATGGGTTGTCAGGCCAGGTCTGGGCTGGGCTAGAGCTCTCTGGTAATTTTTTTAGCACAGGGTTCGGGTTAGGTTATACGCCCATTTCCTTCGAGGTCTTGGATGGTTCCATTTCCATCGACCTCACTAAAGAATGTAATTAACATGATGTTTTTTAAAGATTGTTTGTCCTTTGTATGTTTATGAGCGGTATATGACTGCATGTCCACCTGCTACCATTGTCACGTAGGGAGCTATAAAACAATATTACTATGATGGATGAGGGATGAAGGATGCTTATTATTCTCACCATATTTTGTCCGCGTTGCTCTTCGTGACCGCTAAAACTTTAAAGCCTCTGATTTTATGTTTTTTTTCTTATGAAATGACAGCAATTTGATAAAATCGTATCAAATCTATGTAACTCGTAAAATTTCCATTTAATGGTACATTTCTAGCTAGTGATGGATGGTTAATCTCAAGTACAAATTTGTTTAGAATTTACATTTCTAGAGCTCTATGGTTTTAATCTCAAATACAAAGTTGCTCAGATTTATGTGAGAATTATTTCCCCTATCTCAATTGTGTAATCTTCACCTTCCTAAAGATGCCCGTAACACATAGAGACTGAACTCTCCGATTGCCTTTAAAACATCTTGATGGTTAATACACACGACATTTTAATTAAGATCATAAAGCTCATAACTAAGTGTGATCAATTGACCATTCATGCTACTATATCGCTATGTTTATTTGCATGGCCCTCTACCAAGCACAGAAGAATCTCTTTTTATCTTTGTACGCTAAACTAAGGACTAATTTGTGTTCCACACACTATCCAAATGCATGACACCAAGAAAGGCGTAAAGGCAAAGGCCGCTTCATTAAGCTCACCTGATTAAAAGCGGGCGTTTGGGATCAAAGCAAAAGAAAGTTTGAGAACTTCAAATGTAGTCACAAATCCATTGAGAAAACCAAAGCAAACAAAATTTTTTGAATCAAATTCATAATACACGCGTTTTTTTAATCAAATTCATATCGAACGTGCCGGCCTCGTGCCCTTCCCGTGCACCTCGACGGCACTAGCACGCGAAAGGCAAAGCCAGATCCAGAAGCATCCGAGCCGTTGGCTTTGCCGTTTTTAATCCTCTCTTGGAACACTCTAGAACCCCAGCCGATTTGGATTTAAACCCGGGTCTGGGTCGCGTCGCTTCTCATCATTTTCCCCTCGTGCGCTCTCTCGAACCTTCCAAAGCACCCCCCGAACCCTAGTGAGCTCGGAACCCTAGCCGCGCGCGGATCTCGGCTTGCTTGACCCCTCCTCCACGCCAGCCATGGACGAGGACTTCGAGATGCCCCCCGCCGGCGCCGACGAGATGATGGGCGACGACGAGATGGGCGACTTCGGCGGCGACGAGGGCCCGGTGTGGAAGGTGGGCGAGGAGAAGGAGGTCGGCAAGCAGGGGCTCAAGAAGAAGCTGCTCAAGGAGGGCGAGGGCTGGGAGACGCCCGAGGTCGGCGACGAGGTTGAAGGTATACGGTCACTGAGCATTCGCCCAGCTGAGTTAACTGATGGAATGGAATTTGGATTCTCTTGTGTCTTGTGTCAATTTATTGTCCCTTGATGATGCTGGATGATCTTTGAAGTACCTTCTCATCTTGTTGTGGAACATTTTTAAACTAGTGAACTCATCCTTACTTACCCATGATGATATTTCAGTGCATTACACGGGCACACTCCTTGACGGAACAAAGTTTGACTCAAGCCGCGATCGCGGAGATCCCTTCAAGTTCAAGCTTGGACAAGGTAAATTTGTACCTCCCCCTGAGGTTATTTCTTCTGTGTCTCATGTTTGGATTTTGGATATGGATTTGGAAGTAGCATTAACAATGTGACGGTAAAAACAGTTCAAAGTTACCAGTCTTTTGTTAGTTAGAGAAGTAGTTCTAATCAGTAATCACTTTGTCAGTTTTGTTCCATCAATATCATGGATATTGCCAAGAATCAGGACATTGAACTTTTACTGTATCTATGAAATTGTTGTGAAGTTAATGTTGAAGCTGGTCAGTGCTTGGTTATGGCTTCACTTTACCTTAAGGGAATTATCTTGTTGCTGTGTTTCTGTTAATCGCGAAACAATGCCTAGTTCCTGTGACCCTGTAGATTTGTATAGCTACAAGCGATGCTTACCTTGATATAAGGGCTATGATGTTTGAAGAAAAACATGCCAATGACTGAGTAAATTCTAGCTTGGAGATTATTCTTTTTCTCTATTGCCTGTTTGTTGACATTGCTAAGTGGGAAAATGAATGCTCAGTAGCTATTTTGAAAATGCCCAGGTCAAGTGATAAAGGGTTGGGATCAAGGCATCAAGACCATGAAGAAAGGAGAAAATGCTGTTTTTACCATTCCTCCAGAGCTGGCTTATGGAGCATCTGGTTCACCTCCAACTATTCCACCCAATGCAACCCTGCAGTTTGATGTCGAGCTGCTTTCATGGACCAGTGTCAAAGATATTTGCAAAGATGGCGGCATATTCAAGAAGATCCTTAAAGAGGGGGAGAAATGGGAGAACCCAAAGGATCCTGATGAAGTACTTGGTAATTTTTTTATTATTGGGACACTTTTCATAGATTGTTTTTTTGGGTTCGTATAGCTTATACTCTCATTATTGCTGTAGTGAAATATGAGGCCCGTCTCGAAGATGGTACTGTTGTATCCAAGTCTGAGGGGGTTGAGTTCACTGTAAAAGATGGTAATCCTCTTCACTTATGTTATGTCTTCACATGGCCTGCTGAAGATGTTTATGTCTATCGGTTGTTTTCTAACTAATGTATTGCCAGGGTACTTTTGTCCTGCCCTGGCCAAAGCTGTCAAGACCATGAAAAAGGCAGAGAAGGTGCTCCTTACAGTAAAGCCACAATGTGAGTTTCTGTTTCAAGTTTGATTATTATTCTGCAAGTTTTATGTTTAATTCTTATTAATTATGACATTTATTTGAACTTTCTAACTTCAATTGCAGATGGATTTGGTGAGAAAGGTAGACCAGCAGCTGGAGAGGAAGGTGATGTGCCACCAAATGCCACTCTGGTCATTGACCTTGAGTTGGTTTCATGGAAGACTGTCACAGAGATTGGTGATGATAAGAAAATCCTTAAGAAGGTTCTCAAGGAGGCCGAAGGTTATGAGCGTCCCAATGAGGGTGCCGTTGTTGAAGGTATGATCAAGTGGTCAAGTACTCAATTGTAATGATGCTGTTGCTTCTCAACTCCTTTCAGTTGATTAATTTATCTTGCATTGACTAGATTATGTTTACTGTTGGCAGTCAAAATTACCGGAAAGCTTCAGGATGGCACAGTGTTTACGAAGAAGGGGCATGATGAAGAGCCATTTAAATTCAAGACCGATGAAGGTAAGAACCAACCTTTTATCTTTCATGTCTGGGGCTCTTGGCCTTTCAGTTAAAATAATAATTCAGGAAATGGACTTCACCCTGTGATTCATTTAGAATAACATGTTTCTTTTGTATTATTATCTGTTTCCAGAGGAAGTTATTGATGGTCTTGATCGTGCTGTATTGAACATGAAGAAGGGTGAGGTTGCTCTTGTCACGATTCCTCCTGAATATGCATTTGGTTCAACTGAGTCAAAGCAGGATCTTGCTGTTGTTCCACCTAACAGCACGGTGGTCTATGAAGTTGAGCTTGTTTCATTTGTGAAGGTGCAGATGACTGATATTCTTCTTTGTCTGTTCTAAATCATTGACCTGTGTGCAATTGCAAAATTGATCAATATAATCTTGTCACACAGGACAAGGAGTCGTGGGACTTAAACAATGAAGAGAAGATTGAGGCTGCTGGTAAGAAGAAAGAGGAAGGGAATGCATTGTTCAAATTGGGCAAATATGCTAGAGCTTCCAAGCGATATGAGAAGGTACTTCATCTTTCTTTCTGTTCTGTAGTAACCCATACCATGAAAATGCAATTTTCAGTCCTGCAGGGTTGTTCCTACTTTGGCTGACTTTTGTTTTAATCCCAGGCTGCCAAGTACATCGAGCATGAAAGTTCATTCAGTGAAGATGAGAAGAAGCAATCCAAGCAACTGAAGATCAGCTGCAATTTAAACAATGCTGCCTGCAAACTGAAGTTGAAGGACTACAAGGAAGCTGCGAAGCTTTGCACCAAGGTACAATCTACTCCGACAACGGTCTGTTTAGTGGTGTGAATTGCGATGCAGTAAAGCAGGCTGACCTTGTGATTCCTTTTCAGGTTCTGGAGCTAGATAGCCAAAATGTCAAGGCTCTCTACAGGAGGGTGCAAGCGTACATTCAACTTGCTGACCTAGAGCTAGCAGAGGCCGATATCAAGAAGGCACTGGAAATCGATCCTAACAACAGGTACAGTCTAGGAAGGAAATGGATTCTGTAAGGTGTTTTGTTGCCATGACAATACTCTTAAATTTCACGCTGATCATTTTGGTACGAATCCCAGGGATGTGAAGTTGGAATATAAGACCCTGAAGGAGAAGATTAAGGAGTACAACAAGAAGGACGCCAAATTCTACAGCAACATGTTCGCTAAGATGACAAAGTAACTGGCACTGGCCAAAGACAGCGTGAGTGTCTTGTTCTTTTCACTGCGACCTCCACTACATGCTGCTTCAGATGTACTTACTGCAGATAGATTTTGTGTCTAACCGATTGATTCGTCGCTAATAACAGATGGCTTTTGGGGTGGAGGATGCAGTGAAGCAGAGGATTACAAGCATGCCGTTTTCTGCTGCCCAAGGACTTCGCCTGTTGCATAACATTTCGCTTTTGCCATACTTTGTACGAGTGGTCAATTAGTGCGCACGGATGCTTGGATATGTGAAACTGAGGAACATTCACTTCGAGGATTATTATTGGATCTGAATTTGTCTGTTTTCTGGTTCTTGTTGGGACCATCGAATGTTCTGTCTTTAAAGGATCTTATATTTCGCACACATGTTCTTAATTTCCTATGGCCCTGTTCGCTTGTTTTATAATCCGTATTTTTCAACTTTTTTTTTTCAGTCGAAATAGTATTTTTTTTTCAAAACAAATCTGTTGGGATAGTGTTTCGCTTATTTTTTCAGTGAAGCGAGGGGGGCCTATGTAGAAAAAACTGCTCCAAATTGGCTAAATCATTCTAACCTAGAAGGCCTGAGAGAAGTGACCACGACACAAAAACCAAACCGGAGCTCCAAGTTTAAGATGGAAACGTTCCATGTACAAGCCCCTGCTTCCCGGCGAACCACCACCGGTGGTGATTCGATGAAGCAGATAAATTTATTGCATGTAAAGCAGCACTGTTTGAGAAACGTTACTAGTCTGAAAATAACCGGAATTGCACAACGTTTGCAGATCAATGGAAGGACTACTCTAGACACATCTGTTTTTTTTTTTTTTTTTTACAAACTCTGGACACATCTAGTTAATTTACACTAACAAATATAGAGCATACAAAACGGCAAACCGAGTTCACAATCCAAGTGGCAAGATGCCAAGATCCAATCATGTCCTGGAACGAAGGTCCTGATATGACTATTCAATCTAATATCAGCAGCGTATATAACAATGGATGCCCCTAGCTGATGCTGGCAAATGGATTACTGTACCGACGAGCAGCAAATAAACGGTACCCACTGCTGTTTCCTTCCCTTGGGTTTCTTCTCCACGGGCAACCTGGCCGGGGAGTTCCAGTCCTGCTGCCCTGAACCGTCTTTGGGCAAACCTGGCTTCACCGGCGACACATTGTCTTTGGATACACGGCGCCTGAACGACAGTACCCGGTCCTTGGTGCTCGCCTTCTTCTCCTTCTCTTTGGTTTCCACGTTCTTGTCCGCGAGGAGGACCTTCAACGAGACGTGGTTCTTATCCGAGTCGGTGACCATTTCCTTGTCGGCTATCTCTTCGTTCTGATCAGTAGCTCCCTTCAGCTCATCTGTGCTTTCTACAGTGCTGATCTCCTTTGAGGCTGTATCTTCCGTCGTCTCCCTTTCTTCGATGACATTTGTGTTCTGTGCCACTTCAGCGGTTTCATCTGTAGTGGTGGTGTTTTCATTATGCTTGCTGCTTTCTGCATCCTCTGTGCCTTGTGTTGTGGCGTTCTCAACAGATCTAGGATCCGCTGTAGTTTCTTCACTCTGCTTCTTGTCTTCAGCATCGCCTATGCTGGTAGTGTTTTCATTCTGCTTGCCGCTTTCTGCATCCTCTGAGCCTTGTGTTGTGGTGTTTTCAACGGGTCTAGGATCTGTTGTAGTTTCTTCACCCAGCTTCTTGAGTTCAGCATTGCCTATGCTGGTAGTGTTTTCATTCTGCTTGCTGCTGTCCGCATCCTCTGTGCCTTGTGCTGTGGTGTTTTCAACAGGTCTAGGATCTGCTGTAGTTTCTTCACTCGGCTTCTTGTCTTCAGCATCGCCTATGCTGCCCATGGTACCAATGCTGGAAGTAGGGTCAACAGCAGGCTCCCCGATCTTCTCTTCATCAACATCATCACTGGTTTGTGCCACATTGGTCTCGTGTGAAATAGGGTCTGCACTTGTGTTTTCATCCTTCCTCTCTTCAGGACTGTCAGTAGAGGTAAGCAAACTAAACTTGTCTAAGGTGGGACCTGACGTAGTCTCTTCGTACATCTGCTCTTTGACATTATCAGGGCCATGTACCACAATATCATCATGACAACCTAGGCCCTCGTTAACTTCTTCATTATGCATTTTTAACTCATTAATGCTGCTGTCTGAGATGTTAAGAGAGAGAGTGCCTGAAGTAATTTCTTCATTAGGCATTTTGTCTTCAACAACATCTGTGATGGTTCCCACGTTACTCTCACCAGCAGTAGCATTATTTTCTCCAGTAGCTTCTGTGCTGCGTGCCCCGTCTATTTCATGGTTTGTTTTTACATCATTCTCATCCTGCTGCTCAACCATGTCTCTGTTACTTGTAACATTGATCTCTTCAGAAGCCAGATTCGCAATGAATTCTTCAATCTGTTCCTTTTCTTCAGTACTACTCATGCTTTGGACAGTACTTATCTTGTAAGAAGTGGTGTCTCCAATACTTTCTTCATTCTGCTCATTTTCCCTGTGATTATCAGTAGTAGGAAAAGAATCGGCTTCATGAGGAGCAGGATCTACAATGACATCTTTGTTCTGCTGTTTTTCTTCAAAGTTATCCTTGATAACCATCTGTTTTACCTCATATGAAACAAGGTCTGTACTGCTTTTTTCATTCTGACTCTTTTCGTCAACATCATGTATACTACCGACCATGTTGATTTCATGTGCTATAGCAGAAGGACTCAAATCCACTAGATCAACTGGAGATGGTACGAGAGTACCACTTGCCACATTTTCCTGCATGCTGTCATCCATTGTTATGCCCAACGAACAAACATCCTCTGTAAGGTTAGCTGTGGAACCAACAGCAGGTCCAAATGTACTTGATATTGCTCCGATGCTTTCATCTGCAGAATGTGCATCAAATTTCAGTTTGTAAACAGTTACTATACAACTCATACACAGTTACTAAAAGGTATTTGGTCAAAACGTTTCCAGGCCACTGGTGTCTCTGTTGACTAGACTGACTTGTCGTCAACTACATATTGTACTTGTGAAACATTGCGTTGTTTATCAAATTGCACTTGAAGTAGGGAGTCATAATTGCACATTAGGTAGAAGATCAAATGATACTTATGACATGAGCAAAGAAATGTCAACTAATCATGCATTACCACTGAGCCCTTTCCACAATTGGCCGGACATTAACACTTTATCAGAATGCAAGTACAACAGAGGCATTAATTGATAGCTCAACTAACCAAAATCAAAGTACACTGCTCGATTAAACATTTTCAGCTTCTTACCAAACTTTTTCAAAAGATTAAAGAAGCTTTAATTCAACATTGTAAAATAAAAAATCAACATGAAATGCAGTACACAAGAACATCCAGAAAGTCTAACCTGTTGTAGGATCATGCTGTCCTTCAACATTGTCTGCCCCTTTGGAGATTGCCAGATGATCTGCCATTCCAGAGGTAGAGTCAGGTTGCTGCTGAGCTTTGATATCATCAGGTATCTCTGAGTGGCAACCATCTTTACCAAGTTGAAGCAAGTCATCATCTGTACCAACAGATTTCTCAGCAGAAGACTCAACAGGCTCAATGTTAGGAACTTTCTCAAATGATTCAGTTAACTCATGCTTGCTTTGCTGATTTGGTTCAGTTTCGTCGCTCAGGATTTCTTCGTTGTTACTTGCAGTAGGATTCTTGACACCTGAATCTTCCTCCACTGCAGTGCTACTGTGCCCCTCACCAATCTCAGTCTGTAGAATATCTTGACATGAGAGACCAAGCTCGTCACCTTGCACAGATTTTCCCTCACTAGATTTACTTTCACCTATGGTGTTGATCATACCACCTTCCCCAGTCACAGCAACCCCATCCTGCTGTCTGACTACATCACTCGTCAGTTCAGAAGTTCCACCTCCAGCTGCATCTGATTCCAGAGGCACAATACTCGAGTTCTGTATTTCATTTTCAGAGATTTCAGAACTGAATTTTGCAGAGTCTTGAGAGACTGGTGAAATAACAGAAGTGGGAACGTCCTGGAGCTGTTCAGAACTAACTGCTGGATCAGATGGATCCTTATCCTCAATAGGTGATCCTTTTTCAGAGTACTGTGTAGCCACTGTAGTCAGAGTACCATCATCAGTCCTGCTGGCCTCAGAAGTGATTTCAGAAGGAACGTTACTGCTACTGACGAGGCAATCTTCAGCTGCTTTATCTCCAATGACTTGAAGCTCAGCACCATTACCTGAAGGATCTACAGAAGACAATCACAGGTAATCATGCATCCAGACATATGTCGTAAAACCCATTAGCGATGACCAAAACATGCATTGAAGAGAGTGTACGCATATAGCGCAGTGAACATATTTAAATAGCTTTGGACTCTGACAGTGAAGCTATGTAGCAGCGCAGCATGGGGACAAGTTGGCGAGATGGTGTACTGGTATCAAATGGCAACATGTGGCCAGCCTCACTAATTTATTGAGCAGGTTTATTATACCAAACTTGATGTGTATGTGTACAGTTTGGAAGTTACATGGACAGCGAGGCATCCCTGAACCATTATTAACACAAGGATTTGTATTACATTACACTGCCCCCCATATATGACAAACAAAGTACCCACATTATGCTAACCAAAAGGATAAGGACACGCTTATTCCAGACTACACATCAATACAATTCCACTGAACCAGGAAGTTCTTGTGTCTACAAAAGACGAAATTGGGACAAAAAAGTAAAAGGAAATGCAATAACTTTCCACCAACCAAATCTTACCCAAGACACATTTCCCTTCCCACTTCAGAAACGAACAAAAAGAAACGAAGATCAGCAGGATTCAGAGAAGGGGAAGGAGATTCAGAACGGACCTGCACCTGCACTGGCTGCACTGTCCCCTCCCTCCACCGCGTCCCCAGGCTCGTGCGCAGATCCAGGCGAACCGCCGCCGCATTCCGTCGCGCCCGCTCCGTTCCCATCGGCTCCCGCGCCTCCTCCGCTCTCACCTAGGACGCCATCCACGAGAGCACGCGTCAGGACAAGAGGCCAGCTGGGACACAGTCACACGGCGACACACCACCACACGGAGGCACGGAATCTACAGTACCCAGAAGCAGCTCGCTGCCGTCGTGCTCACCGGCGCCCCCCTCCTCCGCGGCGGCGGTGGAGGACGTCGGATTGCCGCAGTGCTTCCGGTGCGCGCGCCGCTGCTTGGCGCTCGGGTGCCCGTTCGGGTACTGGTACCCGCACGCGTGGCACACAACGCCCTCCCCTCCGGCTCCGGCTCCGGCACCTGCGCGAGAAACCACCACGCCGTCACATCTCACAAACAAGAACACAGGAAAAAAAAACCCGGCACACACACGAAAAAAAAAGGCAAATACATCTCCACAATGCCGGCGGCGCGGCGGCAGCGGGCCGCGGGGGGCGGACTTACCGGGCGCGCTTCCGCCTCCGCCCTTGTGGGCGCTCTCCATGACGACGGACGGGCCCCCTCGCAGCGCGATGCTCGGCGGCAACGGCGGAGGAAGAGGGAGGCGAGTGGGGTGGGTTGGTTGGTTGCCTGCCCGCCGCCCGCTCGCTTTTGCGCAGTTGGAGTGCGTGTGTGTGGAGAAGGAGACGAAGGCGAGGGGGAGCCCTCACGCCGAGTATAATGACAACGGCGCTTACCATAATTGCGGCGTGGGCCCCCACGGGATCCCTGGCCCACACGTCATCGACACGTTACTGTGGGCGCGTCGGACCCGGGGGTCTCGGGTCGTGACCGTGGGCAAGGCAAGAGACAAGTCTCTCTCTCTCTCTCTCTCTCTCTCTCTCTCGTGCGGTTCGCGGCCGGGGAGCGCATCTGGGCCGTCGGCGGCGGCATCGACGGGCCGGGGTGGCCCGTAGTGGGCGGGGCCCACGTGGCCGGCAAGGCGAGGATCCTTTGCTCCGCCGAGTCGATAACCTGCGCAGCCTTTTGGGCCAGTTCACTCTCTTCACTTTTCTTTTCTTTTTTACCGTTTCGTTGCCGATGCTGCGACGGCGATGCAATGCAGCAGCGGTGTACCGTGTTGCTGCCAAAGCGCCAACCAAAAACCAACCAGGCCATTAGAGAAGAGAGGCAACATGCGTGCTCACCGGAACGTGGCGGCATGTGCCAATCGGGGACACCGGCAAGGACGACCGCGGGTAGGCATGTAGCGAGTAAAGATGGCAGAGGGATACTACGGACTACTATGGAGCCGTGAATGGCCCCCCAGTTTGTTCCGTGCGTGAACGGTAACACAACTTTGAATATTCCAAAACACACACACACAAAACTTCGAAGGAGCCAACCAATCATCTTTCGTGGTGATGGGTCACGAGACTTAATTTGATCATTCAAACATGCTTGAAAATTTTTCTCCTCCTGTTCTTTGTCAATGCGATAAATATTGAATGTCCCCCAGGGTGAACTTTTCCAAACACACGCACACAAAACTTCGAAGGAGCCAACCAATCATCTTTCGTGGTGATGGGTCACGAGAGTTAATTGACCCCATTTTCCATGTCTTTGTCAATGCGATAAATATTGTGTGGGGGCCCCCATTGTCCATGTGGGATAGGGCCCAAGAGCTTCTCAATTCGTCGTGCTGATCCGTCCTTGCTGTCAACTTTTACTATTTTCGTTTCACATTTGCCCTATTCTTGTTATAGAGACAAGTAGTTTAGATATATTTATATTTTGTATTTACATGCTTTCTCTTATTCAAAAATCGATACAATAAATGGTATTTCCATATAATTATCTACCGGTACTTATATTAAAATTATAAAACACAAAATTCTAGTTAAATATGTATTGTGTATCTGTATAGTATGTAATAAGATATGTCAAGATATGTTATATAAGGAGACATCAACAATGTAATAGTCTAATCTAATTGTTCAAAGTTTGAAACTAACATCCCAACTGACTCACCATATAAACAATTAATGGTCCACAAAACTGGTTGGTTTGACCATTTCGTCGTGTCCACCCCTCGGCTCACCAATACCTTGAATTTATGCAAACTAAGGGCATGGTTGAAACAAAAGGATCATAAAACAAAGAAATGGTAGAAAACACATGAATAAAGTATGAACAAAGGGAGGAAATGGAGGAATGCAAAATATATGAAAGTTATAGAAAGTGGTGTTCGGAATGGTACAAAAAAAAGATAAAAAAACTATGGTTAAAAACACTAGTGTCAAACAAAAGCGACTTTATTAACTCATTCACTATGTTTGCTTTTATTCACACCTTCTCCTCCTATAGTTTTCCATTCAATTCAATGTTCATCCTCTCTCTCTACCTTTTTTACAGAATTCCATCAGGGCGTCCTCAACGGGCGACAACATCGTCAGCTGATCAGGCTCGGAAATTGGTTTAGGCTATCGTGCATGGAAAAGAACGAGTAGAAAACAAAGCTAGCGAGTTGTTCGGCGCTAGCGCGGAGCTGGAGGAAGCTAGGATCTCATGGGCCTGTGCTGTTTTTTTTTTTGGTCTACCAATCAGATGCATTTAGGGAGAAAAAATATTTCATTAGCTAATTCTAACACCTAGGTCCATACCTGCCCAGGGCCATGTCAGCTGTCGACTTCGACAACACTGCTGTGGATGCCCTCATGGCACGCCCTCTCTCTCCATGTACACGTGATCCAAACGAGTGAAGTTATTATCAAAATACTGGAATCACATTTCTTTAAGATTCCTTTGAGAAACATTCATTTCCATCGATCCCTAAGCTGTACCATGTGATTGTTATTACTTAAGTATTAGCAACCTATGGTAAAATGGTATCCACATACCACACAACATACAAGCTTTGGTAGGAAATTGTACCACACGGTTATGAGTTTTTATCGGGTAAATTTCAATGCACAGGTTTGGATGGATGATACCCATCAGATTTGAACCTTTTGTCATCTCTAACCAACCATTTCCGGAGCACGAAAAAGCGTAGGTTCCCTTTTCTGTACGGATGGTCCAGAAACCCCAGAGTGAGGGACGTTCCTGCCAGATCTAGGCCTAATTCTGTTGGGGCACGCTTCCTTAAGGTTGTCAGATGGTCAGAGAACGAAACAAACCCGCGGACTTGCCGACGCTGAGCTCCCGATCTCTCCGCCCGTCCGCCGCCTCGTATGCACCACATCACACGCTGTAAGTGGTTGACAGGTTACGCCAAGCGGGCAAGCGGCGGATCGAGAATTCACCGCCGGTGAACTCGGGGAGCGAAATACGTCGCCGCCGGTGAAGCCGGGGAACAAAACACGCCAGTAGTTTTGCTTGTTTGTTTTTTTGATATAGGAGAAATAGGCAGGAGCGCTGCCTCCTCGCGATCGATCTGTTCGTCAGTGTAACTCTGACTCGAATTACAGTGATGCTTTGCTTGCTAACTTCCTACACGAAAGAACAGAAGATGGTAACGATCCTCCGCCCGGCCGCATGGGCATCCATGGCGATGGCCTTCCTCACTACTCACTACCTAATCCAATGTATCCAATGTCGCCGCCGGTGAAGCCGGGGAACGACGCCAGTAGTTTTGCTTGTTTGTTTTGATATCAGAAATAGGCAGGTGCTGCCTTCGCGATCGATCAGTTCGTCATTAACTCTGACTCGATTACAGTGATGCTTTGCTTTTTCCTACATAAAGAACAGAAGATGGTAAAATTTCAGTCCAGCCCTTCCTCAACACTACCTCGATGGCCGATGGCCTTCCACCTTCGCGTCGTCTGTCTAGTCGAGAGAGCTGGCGAACTTGCATGATCCATGGCCTGCAAAACACACATAACAATGCCGACGACGACAGATCAATGCGACTGACTTAAACCAAATGCAGAAGGAAGCTGCACATCTCTGGTAGAGAAAGATGGAAAATGCACGACGGTGTCAACTCACTTGGATCCTTGGTGGTGGTCTTCGCGAGCCCATTGAAGAAGCAGGTGCCGCCGGCACTCCTGAACTGCTGCCAGTATGCGTTGAACGCGTAGCTCGCGTGCGCGTCCAACGTGTCCGGCTCGTGGCACGCGCCGCCGGGCTGGATGGCGGCGCACGTCCCGCTCCCCTGCTGGCACGCGTACGCTACCGCGGCCGCCACCGCCGTCTCGTTCACAGCCTTGCCGAGCACGCACCACGCCGCCGCGCTGTCCGTGTTGTCCGCGGGCGGCAGCGGCGGGTACGACGACCGCCGGCCGGTGAGGTCCACGTCGTACACCCTGCTCCCGTTCGGGTAGTAGAGCCCCCAGTGGCGCTCGCTGCCCGCTCCCGGCTTCTGATCCTCGTTGTAGAGCGAGAAGAGGAACACCGACACCTTGGCCCCAGGCGCGCCGGCGTGCCGGGGTTCTTGGACATCCGCGCGGCCAGGTTCCGGTTGTACGTGGCGGCGTTGCGCACGTTGGCGCCGGTCTCGCCCGCGTCGCCGCCGCTCGGCCACCCGGTCTCCGAGACGGCCAGCTTCACGTCCCCGTACCCAAGCCTGCCCATGGCGGCGACGACCGCGTCGAGCATCTGGTCGAGCAGGTTGGTGTACGTGAGCCCGTTGCCCGCGTCCACGTAGCGCGAGCTCGCCGCGCCCTGGAACAGCGCGTAGTCGAGGGAGATGGCCTCGCGGTTGCCCGCCCACGCGAAGTACGGGTACGCGTCGACGAAGTAGTAGGAGCGGGTGGCGTTCAGGAACCGGAGCAGCTGCCGGATCACGTCCTCGGCGATGTCGTCGCGGAACGCGCCGGCGGACGGCGGGTACGACGCCGACAGCGCGTCCATGGAGAGCGTCGTCCCGAGCTTGACCGTGCGGAGCCCGCGCCCGGGCGCGCGGCGGAGGGCGCGGTGGAGGTTGGCCATCGCCGGCACGACGGCGCGCCACGTGGACCCCGCGATGGCGCGGTTCGAGAGCACCTCGTTGCCGACGAGCAGGTGCGCCACCCGCGTCGCCGGGGTGTGCGGCGCGAGGTTGGTGGCCACCCAGTCCTCCGCGGCGGCGCGGGAGGAGGCCAGCGACGGGATGGCCGAGTTCGGCACCATGATCGACACCGGTATCCCCGTCCCGGCCAGCGCCCGCAGGATGTCCGCGTTGGCGTCGTAGATCTTCACGGCGCCCGCGCCCGCCGCGCGGAGGAGCTGCACGGAGCGCGACTCCTAGGGGAGGTCGTCGGCCACCGTGCCGTAGTTGATGCCGAGGCCGCGGCACCCGTTCGCGCCTGCATGCATGGACGACGCAACGCAACGCGGCACAGATCAAACAAAGACACTTGACGTCGAACAACAGATCGAGACCATTGAACACTAGTAATTTGGAGAGACGTGATCACCGTGGCAATGGCGCTTGACGTCGGTGGCTACGACGAGGACACTGAAATGGCACGCTATAATGGCAGCGGCGAGCACGAGGGTAGCGGCGGCGTGGCAGGAGGAGGACGGCGCCATGGTGGCGGCCGCCTTTGTTGCTTGTATTTGTTTGTGAGTTTGTTATACTGGATCAGGTGGAAGGGGGCAGTTTGTTTATAAAAGAAGAGGGTTTTTAGGAAGGGGGTTTGGATGACTCAGAACGCAAGTACAAAAAACAAAATGTAAATATAATTTTTTTCTTAGTATAAATGTAAGTATATCTCTTTTTCTACTATAAAAGAATGAATGAATTAAACATATCTCTTCGTATTTTCGACCACACTTTTCAAGTTCAAACGGCGGACGATCCAAGCAAGAATACAACTGCCCTACAACTAATCTGGTTTTCCAGAGATCGTTTTGTGTCAAATCGTCTGTCTTTTATATTAGCTATTGTTTCCTTGATATATATCAGACATGAGACATTTTTTTATTATCTTTCAAAAAACAAGCTGATGGGTACGCTGTTTTTTAAAACCTGCTTGTAATATATGTGTATGCATCGCATATTAGGCTCAACTTTCCAAATACATCAACACCCAAGATCTATTTTACCGAGCTGTCTCAAGTCCGTTTCTTGTCAAACCTTAATATAAAATTCCGAAACCACATTTCAGCATATAAAATAAAATCTCGTTGCATAAGTCTAGAAATATGTTTTCTTGTTCACATATGTTACTAGGAGTAACATAAGATAAGCCCGACATTGCCCACGACAGATTCTCAACGGCCACATGTCAGTGAAACACTAGGTGTCAAATCCTAAAATTTCCCCCACAACTAAATGGTCCCAGGTTCAAGGATAACCTATCTCCAAGAGTGTCCCATATTTTTCTCTCAAAAACTTTATTTTTTGACACCTAAAAGGATATTGAGAGAAAAAAAAAAAGATCATCTTTGATAGTACTCCATATTTCACTTCCAAAAATCAAAATCTTGGTCCACACACTTTTCCCTTCGTCGCCTCAGCGTGTTCGACGACGACGAGACGCTGCGCCCGTCTTCCACCCGGACTGCATCGACACTAATCAATTCAGTGTCCTCGGTGCTCAATGCTCATTGACCAAACTCCCAATCCGCCTCATGTCGCCTTCCCTGCTTAATCTTTATCTTCACTTGCTGAGCCACGAGTGGCATGGCACACGAGTACACGACTATGCTGATGCTGTGCTGTGCTGTACTGCTGTGCCTGTGCATCACTCTCTCGCCCGCTGGTACGGAAATAGGCTGGTAGCTCACAGGATAATATTGCTAGCTCTTGTCTGCTCCTGCTCGTCCGTCACTGATTCGATCTCTTAAATTCATCGGCTTTCAAGAATCCACGCAAGAATCCGATCTCGAAACTACGGACCATCGATTCCAAACATGGAAGCAGTGATGGGAAGGATTCATCTTGTACTGGTGCAGTGCGTGGCTGCGGCGGCGCTGATATCTTCATTGACCGGCGGCGCCGCCGCCGAGGCAGCGGCGGTCGCGGCGCAGGAGCTGCGGCAAGGCTTCTCCGTCGCCCACGACCAGTCCTACTCGCAGTTCCAGCCAGTGCTCGCCGACCCCACCGGCGTCTTCGCGCTCGGCTTCCTCCGCGTCAACGCCACCATGCTGGACCTCGCCGTCCTCCACCTCCCGTCTGCCTTCCCGCTCTGGCGCGCAATCCCCCGACCGCCCCGCGCCATGGTGTCAGCAGCACACCTGCCCGGTCACCAGATGCTGCTGAAGGCCGGCCCAGAGGACCAAGGCCCAGGAAGCCCAACCCAAAGTATACCGGCGACGTCTGGGCCAACTGAGGCGCTTGCACGCGCGACTTGAGGCACAGCCTCTGTAATACCCAGGAAGCAACCCAAAGGGTATACCGGCGACGTCTGGGCCAACTGAGGCGCTTGCACGCGTGACTTGAGGCACAAAAAAAAATGGTTTCACTAGTAATAGTGAAGTAAAGCTCTGCCAAACGGGAGGAGAGGAAAGGAGCAGAGAGCATATATGTCATAACAGAATTCTAAACTTCTCGTCTAAGAAGGAACTCGTCCTACCGTACACTGTTCTTCTTCCCCGATTGCTCGTTCTCCACTCCTCTTCCCCAATCTCCTTCGATTCCCCATTGCTATCTCTCACAAGTGGTATCCGATTCCCATCATTGAAGAATTACTCGATGAGTTAGCAGGAGCTGCCTGGTTTACCAGTCTTGATCTTCAAGCTGGCTTCCATCAGATCAGAACGAAGGAGGAAGAGGAATTCAAAACCGCATTTCAAACCCATCTCGGACAGTTTGAATTCAAGGTCATGTCCTTTGGATTAACAGGAGCCCCGGGCACGTTTCAGGATACAATGAACTCTACTTTGCACCCATATTTGCGCAAGTTTGTGCTGGTTTTCTTCGATGATATCTTAATCTACAGTGCAACTCTTGAGCAACATTTGGAACATCTCCGCTTGGTTTTTGATCTTCTTGCCAAAGGTCAGTGGAAGTTGAAGCTGTCAAAGTGTTCCTTTGCCCAGACACAGATTTCTTATTTGGGACATATCATTAGTTCGGCTGGGGTGAGCACTGATCCAGCAAAGCTTGACGCCATAGCACGTTGGCCTACCCCTACCTCGGTTAAGGAGTTACGGTCATTCTTGGGACTTGCCGGTTATTACCGTCGCTTTGTCCGTCATTTTGGTATCTTTTCCAAGCCACTTACCAATTTAATGAAAAAACATGCATTGTTCATTTGGACAGTGGATCACGAGTTAGCTTTTGAAGCTCTGAAAGCGGCTCTCTGTCAGTCACCAGTGTTAGCTCTGCCGAACTTTGCCAAGCCCTTACGATTGAGACGGATGCTTCAAATTCTGGGATTGGTGCCGTGTTAATGCAAGAAGGACATCCACTAGCGTTCTTCAGTAAGGCTTTGGGTCCTAAGTTGAAGGGCTTGTCGACATACGAGAAGGAATTTATGGCAATTCTCCTTAATTGGCGCTCTTATTTGCAGTTTCAAGAGTTTACAATTCTTACTGATCAGCGTAGCCTGACACAATTAAGTGAGCAGCGGCTCCACACACATTGGCAGCAGCGTGTATTCTCCAAACTGCTGGGACTTCAGTACTGTATTATCTATCGCCCCGGTACTGCTAACCGCGCGGCTGATGCCCTGTCTTGCCATCCGGCGCCCTCTGCTGAATGCTCGGCAATATCCACGTTGGTACCTTCCTGGTTATCTTCGGTGATGGCTAGTTACACTAATGATCCTGCTACTCAGAGCATTCTCTCTCGGCTCGCTATGGACCCGGAAGCTGTTCCTCATTATTCTCTCCATTCTGGCATATTGCGCTACCGTAATAAAATTTGGATTGGCAATGATCCCACTTTGCAACAGCGTTTGATTGCTGAATTTCATTCTAGCGCATGGGGAGGACATTCTGGTGTTCCTGTCACATGCATGCGCCTCAAGCAGTGTTTTGCATGGAAAGGAATGAAGACTGCGGTCAAAGATTATGTGCAAGCCTGCGGTATCTGCCAGCAGTCCAAGTATGACCGAGCTAAGGCCTACTCCAACCTCTGCCGGTACCAGATTCTGCTTGGCAGGTGATATCGATGGACTTTATTGAAGGTCTTCCTATGTCTCATTCTTACAACTGCATTTTGGTTGTGGCGGACTTACTAAGTATGGGCACTTCATCCCACTGCGACATCCCTTTATTGCTTCTGGAGTTGCCAAGTCCTTTGATACCGTCTATCGCCTGCATGGTCTGCCTGGCTCTATCATCTCTGACCGTGACAGGATTTTCACCAGTCATTTCTGGTCTGAACTGTTCAAGCTCATTGATGTCAACTTATGTCGCAGCACGGCTTATCACCCTCAGTCTGACGGGCAGACAGAACGCCTGAACCAATGCCTGGAGACCTATTTACGCTGTTATGTCCATGCTTGCCCAGAAAAGTGGAGTCAGTGGTTGCCTTCGGCTGAGCTCTGGTATAACACCTGTCACCATTCAGCTATTGGCCGATCTCCTTTTGAGGCCCTGTATGGTTATTCCCCACGTATGCTGGCCATTGATCCTTCATCGGCATCCAACTCTGAAGTCATTACATGGTCATCTGACAGACAGTGGATGGATCAACTCTTACAGCAGCATTTGTATCGTGCTAAGCACCGCATGAAGAAACAGGCGGATCAACACCGTTCTGAGCGAAGCTTCGACGAGGGGGATTCAGTCTATCTTAAGCTTCAGCCTTACGTTCAAAGCTCATTGGCACCCCGGTCTCACCAGAAATTGGCGTTCCGTTTCTTTGGACCTTACCGCATCACGGATCGGGTTGGCTCAATGGCGTGCAAGCTCGACTTACCAGCACATTCATTTGTTCATCCTGTATTCCATGTCTCGTAGCTCAAGAAAGCCGTTGGTGCCGCCCATCAGGTTACTCCACTATTACCTACTGACTTTGCCTTGCAGTTGGCTCCTGAGCAGGTGCTTCAAACCCGTCTAATGACTCGCGGCAAGAACCAAGTGCAGCAAGTGCTTGTGAAGTGGAACAATCTACCGACAACTCTGGCAAGCATAGAGCAGGGACGCATGGTACTAGATCCAGTTCCGTAATGTATAATCATTAGCAACATGTATGGATTTAAACTTCTGTTTGGAATAATATAACAAACTGAATTGGATACAACGAAAAGTAGCAAGTATATGTGATTTCCCTTGTTTCACGTCGTTTCACCTGAACACAGTTCCATGGCTTATACTGATGCTTATGCTGAAATGTTATGAGAAGAAAACACTGTTCCATAGCTGAAAAGTAGTTCCGAATAAGTTCCGAATAAGAACAAGCGAACAGGGTTACGAGAGCAATGCGCATATCACACATCAAAATCTCTTGGCAAAAGTGCCTGGATTGCAGCAGAATTCAACTATGCAGGACCTCTCAGTTTTTCCACTTTTCCTAGAGAGACCAGAATGGTACAGCATTTTGAGCATTGGTTATTAAATACAGCAGAGACAAGAAAACCACCAACCAGGCACCAAAAGTAATGAGTTTGGACACAGCTAATGTTTGCTCTCAGGTCAACAAACGATGTGCGTAGAAATCCCATCAAGAGATTGCTTGAGTGAGTGGAACAACCTAATATGCAGCACAGCACAGTAGGTTGTAAACTAGTCAGGCGATCTCCTGGACCACCAGATCATAACTCAAGTTGCAGTAGCCAGCTCACCGTGTATATCACTTTGAGTGCCATCACAAAGGAACAACGTAAGGCATAGCAATTACATCGGCAGTATCAATTAGCTGTGCATCGGACCAAACTTGGCGTGATTCTACAGCCTCAAGTGTCACTGTTTTCCGCCTAATATGATCCACGGAAAACAGCCAGTCCTGATCAATGTACTCTGAGAAGTCCTGTGTTGAAGGTATGCAGTGCACTTGGCTCAGATACTTGGTATCAGGGTGAGGTTGCTTCAGATAACCTTTGTTACTCTCATAGCCAGATGAAGAAACTGAAGGCATTTGCTCCTCTGAATAACGAGAGCCAGTGATGCCATTGTTATAGCTATGTCGGCACTCATGCTGACCTAAATCAGAAGTATTCACCCCAGCTGGTTCTGTAGAAGACTGATGTGTGATCCACTGAGGATGCTGTGAAATTTTCTCGTCCACACAAGTAAGACTGGAAAGAGATGTCATTGGCAGCTTGCTTGTTCTCATACTGTGTTCTGTCAACATATTCCAAATGAGACTCAAAATAAGTAAAATTTAAATACTACGGCTTCAATGTATTTAGCATGATTGTGCTATTATGGACTAAATGCTCATAGAAAAGGAGGGAGAAAAAGGTCATTGGCTACTTTATATAAAAGGAACTCACCAGAAAACAGAAAGAAAGGAGAGGAAAAAAAAAACTTACCATGTGGAGAGCTATTAGGGCCAGAGTCTTCCGTTTTCCTGATATCAGAAGCGAACTTTTGCTCATTAAGACAGCCCGAATGCACCAGATTATCGACCTTGTCCTTGCTTGCACCAAGTGCACCAAGATCTTCATGTTTCTGCTCATTGACAGTACCATTTTTCTCCACTTCTTTATCTTTATTTTTGCATTCAGTCTTTCTTTTCTTTACAACAATATCTCTATCCTTACCTTCAAGACTTTTACGATAGTTACATCTTGCATTCCCTTCAACTGCTCCATCTTTATTTCGTGCAAATTGCCGATCCATCTTGCGACAGAAATTGTTAGCACTTTGATTTTCCTCCCCCAAACCTTTTGTGCTACTTCTGTCATTTTTCACGTTTGCAGAATGGACAGAAATATCAGGATCTTTTCCTGTTTCTTCCGTTCTCTGAAAAGTATTTGAGTTAGGTGTGACTCTGCCAGTTGCAGTATGTACAACTTCAGAGCTTCTTTGTGTATCAGAATTATCATGGCGCACACGAACTCCATTACAATTGTACCTTCTTCTGGAATGCATTTCAGCTGATCTATCTTGAAGGCTCTTCCCATTCTTTATTTCAGTTTTAGAATCGATACCCCTGCACATTCCTTTTTTATTGGCATGAGCAATACTGTCACTCTTTTGCACCATCCCGTAATTGTCTTCTGTTGCCTGTGCAGATTTCTTAACCATTCTACCAAGAAAATTCCTTTCCTTCTCTTTAGAACCTGTACAACCAATGCTATCAGTGCTCCAAGGAAGCAACTCAGTATTGTTATATTTGGGGTCTGTATGATCTCCTTGACCAAAAATTCGGGAAACCAACTCATCAGCTGGTATAGTATCTTTGACTGATTCATGCTGTAGTTTTTCTTCAGGTTTTCTGTGTCTCAAAGTTTGGTTTCTGTCTTTATATATGTCTTCGTTCTTTTTCCTCTCTCTGCACTTCGCTCTTTTGTGTTTCCTGTTGTGCTTATCTTTCCTATGATCTCTACCCTTTTCTTTTGTTTCTCCTTTTCCCCTGTCCTTTCCTTTTCTGTGCTTCTTATCCTTGTGCTTTTCCTGAAATAAGCGGCACATATTCAATACCAGTGAATTCACTATACAGAATTAATAATTCACACACTCTATACTGACCATTCTTCCTAGCCCTTCGGTACATGCTAAGAAAATACAACTAGCACCTCATTGCATTTTTAGACATGATCATCACAATATTGCAGTTATGGGTTCTCATCAAGGACATATTTCATGTCATTTGGTTCAAGACAAAAATATTACACGCCATGCTCTTGTACTTCCAGAGTTCCAGGTTAACCCAACCACAGTAGCAAGGTAGTAGAATGCAGGAACAAGTCGTAGCCTATGAAATGTTCAGAAATTTAAAAGGCAATGGTAAGGGATAGGGTTCACTCAGGTAATGATTTAGTACGCAATAAAATAATGTGAAAAATACTGCAGAAGTTCGGACCAAGTCATACTGTAGAATGGTAGTTTTCATACAGTAAGCGACCAAGTACTGACAAAAAACGAAAACATAGGGTACAGAACTAAGTATTTATTAACTAAAAATTAACATGTATGAACGTCGACATGTGGTTGATGAGGACATACAGTCTATTAATCAATATTTCTTAATCATCCCACATAGCTGAGGCCTGAGGTATAGAAATATCTTATGTAAAAGAATGATGTTTATCATAGCATATGATACACAATTTATCTATACAAAAATATGAAAGAAATATGAATTAGAAATAAAGTTGTATGTGTAAATTGTGCAATTCGAGTCGCGGTCTCCTCGCATTGCACAGGCGAGGGTAAGGCTTGCCACTGACACCCTTCCCCAGACCCCGCACAGAGCGGGAGCTCTCTGCACTGGGTACGCCCTTTTGTAAATTGTGCAATTCTTTGTTGTTTCAGTCATGAACTCCAGTCTCTCAAGAAAATGTTACAAAGTCCATAAGATGCACTTTAAAGCAATACACAGATCAGGTCAACATGTTGTCTTCCTCAAACATAGGGAAAAGTGTAGCACAAAAAAAAAACTAACCATATTCAGGCCCCTGCGAAGCTGATTAAGAAATATATATTAGGATAAGGGGCAAAGAAGCAGGGTCCTTCCCAGCTGCTCTTTTTCCTCCAAAACACATTGGTAACTCTATGTTGCATTGTGACATCTAACACTTCCAAAACTAGTAATCTATTAATACTGCTCTTATAATATTGCTCATATTGTGATAAAACTCAAAGCATATCGTGTCATTGTGTGTTTCCCCAAGATGTAGCCTTTCTTATGTTTGCCATTATTTCACTCAAATATACTCATTTGATTTGCCAAATAGCATTTGGTAGAATAAGTACATTTGGGTGGTTCGATAGGATCATCATGCTCATATTCATGCTAACTGGGTTGCTTAACTATGGACTCCATGCACCACTCTTGTGATTTAAAGGACGAAGGATGACATCAATATGGTAAGTACAACAGCTTCTGAACAATCCAGAGAGATCCTATCTTTCATGAATCATTAAATCACAGTCTATTTCGGCAAACCATCTAAGGGGCACAGAGGATGAACCTTTCTCAGCAAATCCTTGTGGTGCTCCTCACTCCTGGGCCTTGATTCAAACCCTGGCGGCGGGAACGGGAAGCACCTCGACATCGTGCCACACGGCCACACCTAGTAGATGTACAATGAGACTGAAGAATCCCCAGCACGGCAGTTTAACCAGATCTCCAGACACGCACCCCGGATCCCTCTCGTCCACCATATACCAATTGGTATCGCCTTGGCCGAAGCCGGTGCAGAGCGCACCACCACCGCACCAGACACTGGAATCAACTCCTGATGTGTGCACTGCAACGGGTAATCAATCAAAACGATCCAACTGCCAAATCAGCTCCAGCTCTCTTGCTGGTCCAGAACCCAGGTACTGTATAATAACACTCAGGAGCAGTTAGTGCAGTCCTCTTCCATCCGCTCACTCCCCGCCGCCGATCCCCACCCAGAGCCACAGCAGGTGGAACGACAGCCCGGGCCCCGTACCCCGACCGGAAGCAGCAGCCTCGTCGTATGCTCCGGCTCCGGCTCCGCTCCGGCTCCGGAGACGCAGCGCATCCACGCTGAACCTAGCCCAGACCCAGACCCAGACCCAGCCGCTCGCTGTCGTGCACTGCAGTCTGCTGAGGCTTCCAGAGAGTAAGCAGAAGAACTGTAGAACTAGCCGTGGGGCCTTCCGCGGCAGCTTCCCCTCCCGATCTCGGACCAAACTGACGCTAACCGCTCAGATTCGGTGAGGAGCGGAACACCAAAGTCCGGGGCCAACGGCAACAGCAACAGCAACAGGTTTCCGCGCGAGCAGATCGGACAACGGCGCGATGATCCCAACGGCGGCGCGGCGCTCAGGCTCAGCCCGCCGGTTGCGGGGAGGCTCGTGGTTCGTGAGGAGGAGGGCTGGCTGGCTGGCTTTGCTGATGATGCTCTCTGATCTCTCGCTCGTACTCGGATGCTCCGGTACTGTGACTGCTTTCGCCGCGCCGCACCGCATCCACCCCAAAGGCGGCGTGCGCATGCGCAACATTGGCCCATTCCGGTGACACGCGTCGGGCTGCCACTGCGCCCCCGATATTTTTTTTAGCCCTTTTAAAAAAATCATAAATATGCCTCTAAAGGTATGATTTCAAAATCTGAACCCTTATCTTGGCGCCAGCTTACACTTCTCGGCGCCATCGTTGCAGGCGCCGAGGTCAGGGTCATGTTGGCGGCGTGGACGCTGACATGGCAGCCAGCTCGGCGCCGAGCTCGGCGCCAACAATCCTGGCGCCAAGCCATCTCTTACGTATGGGTCCTCCCTTTCTTTCTTTCTTCCTCTCTCTTTCTCTCTACTGAGCCGTCGTCACCGCTGCCTTACCGCGCGCCCGCCGCCGCCGCGCGTTGCCCCGGACGTCCCGCCCGCGCCGGCCACCGCGCCCCTCACCCCCACGCCCGCGCCCTCGGTGGCCGTCCCCGTCCTGTAAGTGCAATCAAGCCCTATTGTGGGTTTTGGTATTGATGACCACTAAATTAGAGAACTAATGAGATTTATCGAGATGACAAGCAGGGAATCGGAAAATGAGGATGATGTACAGGTTGCAGATGTCCTAATTATAAAAGGTGGCTGGACCTAGCTCAAAGGAGGTTTAAATTCTTTTATGTTTTAAAATTGAGTTTAGAAAAAGCCGTACTATTAAGAGTGATTTTAGGACAGTTGGTCAACTGTTGAACGAGATGCTCAAATTCTCATATTTACATTATCTCACCTAGTCAAAACAGCCAGCCAAATTTCATATCAACTTACTTGTTTTGGACCCAAGGGGTATTTATACCCTTCAGGCCTGGCCCACAACGGTCATCTTCTTTACTGAGTCATTCTGCTCGAAACAAGACAGAACCAAAGCTCACCTCTCTCCTCCATTGTTGCTCCTCTATCCCTCAAGCTAATCCTTGATTCCAAACATCAAAACTTGAGAGAAAAGGCAGCAAAACTCGATTCGAGAGAAGATCCACTGATTCCCAAAGTTTAAGAGCATTTGGTTCACGTTTGATCGGCAGTTTTAGGGTTTGTTACTCTTGAAGCTGGCTCCTAACCGGCTAGGCGTCGCCCTTGTGCTTGCCAACTTGTGTGGCAGCCTTGGGAGGTTTGTAACCTCATTCAAAAGCTAAGGAATCACCTTTCACTTTAAGAGTTCACTCTCTTGATTTGAGAACGAGGGTAAGGCAAGCCTTTGTGGCAAGCTTAAGCCTTTTGTGGCTTCCTCAACAATGTGAACTTAGGTAAACATTTGTGGTGAGCTGAACCACGGAATAAATCTTGTGTCCCGCGTGCTTCATCTTGTTTACTTGCTGGTTTACCTTACTGCTAGCTGTTGTTAGGGTTTAGTTGCTCGATCCACTTTTGTGTGGAGTTTCTGTGGTATTCAGTCTTCAAACTGGATCTTGTCTTTCTATTGCAGGATTAAGCAGCTAGTGGGGTCAGGTTCATCTCTATAAAATCTCAACTGTGTTAGATTTATTTTCGTAGAGCGGCAGTGCCGCCCTAAAAGACCGGCAGTGCCGCCCTCTATTCTAACAGAGTTTTGAGTTGAATTTTTACAGGCCTATTCACCCCACTCTAGGCCTCCTTTATCTTCCTGTAGATCCTACACGCCTGCGCCGGCCCAGCGCCCACGCCCTCGGCGACCGAGCAACGATTTATTACTTCACTTACATAGTACACCTATAATATCTAGACTTTTCAGTAACAACGAATGAATCTAGACTTTTCAGACAATGACAATAGACTTTTCAGTTACAAGGACAAGGAGTACGATGATAGCAGCGATTTATCACTTCACTTACATAGTACACCTATAGCATCTAGGCTTTTCAGTGATTTATCATGTCAACGACGAATGAACTTTTCAGGAAACGAATATAGGTTTTTCAGTGTCCATTGAAATAGGCTCTTCAGTGAAACTAATTAGGCTTCTTGTGACCAGTTATAACACATTAAAACGGCAACTAAACCTGCCATTGCCTATATATACGCAATGATGGATGCATTGCTACTTACTTTCTAACTAGTATTTTCTTTTGTTGCAGTACCAATGTCTGGAGGATCGTCTAGAGGGAGAGAAAAGGGAAAGAGAACTACCATTGTGTGGGTGGGTTGTCTTGATCCCGATTTATTTGAGAAAGCTCTTTATGAGAGGTTCTCAGTTGAGAGCAAAAGTAATTTCACCAAAGAGACACCACTGAGAGGATACGATGAACGAAAAGAAGAGTGGTCAAAATGCATGCATGGTGAGGACTGCCCAGTGAAGATGTTCACCGAGGAAATAGATGGAGGTCATCATTTCTTCAAATGCCCATGAGCATGGGTAATTGCTATTATTATTTGTTTCTTCAATGGCCCCGTTCGCTTCGCTGAAAAAACAAGCCAAAACACTGTTCTGGTTGATTTATTGTGAGAGAAAAATATTGTTCCAGCTGAAAAAACAAGCTGAAAAGTACGGATTATAAGAGAAGCGAACAGGGTCAATATGTTCCTCTTCTATACAATTTACATGACATACTTATTGCAGTCTTTTTGGTCGAAGAAAATTATGGGTTCACTAGGTGGGTCGATCCTCAAACTATATATCCCCATGTGTGGCAGAACCGCCTATTCTCATACCTCCCAGGAGAGCTCATTTTTCATTAGACACTAAGCACTCAAGGGGGACACCAAATTACTCGGTTCCGTCGGGCACACCCCGGGGAGAACCCAAAAATACACATTTTCCATCAGGATCACAAATAAGAGAATAAAGCTTACATTATTCTTAACCATTTCTTACATCTATTTTAATACAACATCAGAGTATAATATTTATCATTATAACAACAGAATGTAATCATATTATCAGAGTTATGAACAATTTAATTGAACAGCGGAATATAAACATATGATCAGAATTATAGCAGAAACAATTATCGATTCATAGCATGATGAAGCATTGATATATAAACTATGACAACAGATTATAAAACTTTCCTATATAAAACATTTTATGAGATTTATAAATAAAAACTATGATCGCAGCGTAAGAAAATCCTCGCTGAGCCCACCAGAAGGTATCCACACACAAGGGTCAGCTCTAGCATCTACCTGTCACCTGCAATAAGGGGGATAAAACCCTGAGTACTCAATTGTACACAGCAAGACTTACCTGACAGGAGGAAAGAAAAGACTCGAAGGATATGTAAGGCTATCTGGCTTATGGGTTTATTGCATTTGCATGAAGCATTACTAAGCGTGCGTCCTTATGTTCATTTTTTATTAATAGCCGCATTGGTTCATTAACTAACCATTCTATGTAAGCACCTGTGCTACTTTCAACCAGGTGGTAAGCAATCAGATTTCCTTTTTCCATCTTCCATCTTTTATCTTTCAGTTCTTATTACGATGCTAAACCGTAGAAAAGCCATACCGGATCGCTGACGATTCGCGAATCAATGCCTCCAGATGGGTACCCCAAAACACACGTCCCACTTGTACCCAAGGCACAAGCAGGACCAACCCATCACCCTCCTGTCCTGGGGTCGTAGCTCCCCGTCCAAACTGGGACTCCAAACCCCCGCCCCTGAGTTCCGGACTTAGTGCGGTGCAAGGACCTCCTCCACAAAAAAGAAACACTGACAGTTTGTTCGAAAAGAGCCGAACCAATGACAAGAGAGCAACAAGTCTTCCAAGCGCCAAATCCAAGTATGTGCTCGGGATAATAAGTTTGTGACTTGCCTAGAGCCTTATGTAACGGTCGGTCCTTAACCGACACAAACAGGGAAAGCAGTGTAACCAAGCCATGCCCCGCGTCCACGGCGACACAACCTTTTACACCATTTTTATTTTCCAAGTGATAATAATTCACTAATATATTTCCTATCTCTCGCGAGTGACAGGCAATCACTCGACTTCTATCGGAGTCTTGTAGCATAGCAATCTACACGATCCTGTCATACTAGTAAGACTCATAGGATAAAGATATATATATGCAAGTGGGTTTCATTCAACTCCTTAAAACTTAATGCACAAATATAATTTAAACTGCAGAAAAGTAGGAGTTATGCATCGGGACTTGCCTGGGTAAGATATATATTAAAAAGTTAGTATCTGCATCTTCAGATTATCCACCATCAACTGAATAGAAAACCCATAGCATCATCTTCTGGAGAGAATACCATTACGCCATCTTCGGATTCTCAATCATCCTTCAATTGATTCGTTGATCTATCATCGTATCTATATGATATGCATAGATGTAAATAACCAATGACAGCCGAAACGCTTAGAAATCCGATCACGCCTCACAAGCTAACGAAATAGCTTTAACGCTGGTCTACGTATCCATATGGTCGAATAAGGCGTTACTTTCCAACAATTGTTTTAGTTATACAACCCAAGTTGTTTATTTATCCCATTCTATCCATTTAATCTTTATTCGAATAGGGCATCATTATCTATTTAGCAAACTAATTATTCTGGAGCTACAAAAATTACAGTGAGCAGCTAATATCGCTAGGAACCTACTGTAACAATTTCAGATCCAACACTATTACCAATTTATCACAACAATTCCTAAAAGTTTATATTTCTACCATATTAAGTACCTTAAATTAATTATATAGCTTCAAAGGATATTATCAAACTACGTGAGCAAAATATACTAACAAGTAGATCATGATTTTGGGAGACTAACAAAATTGATTTCACAATTTTTAGACAACTACACAGATTTATATTGCTTTCACAAGTTGCGACCATTTTAAACAAAACTAGAAAAAGAAAAGGGCACTGGGCGGCTTTGGCTAACATGGCCCACGTGGGCGACCAAGCCAAGAGAGCCTAGGCACGCCAGCAACCACGACCGGCCAGGCGGTGGCCTCACCGGCCCAAGCAACACAATGCTCAAACGCAGCGGCACAGGCACAACCCAGCGGCGGCAGGCACCTAGTAAACCGTCCCACGCGACGAGGGCAAGGCAAGGGCGACCTAGTAAATGAGGCCCCAAGTGACTTACTCAAAACTAACGCAAAGCGTCTGGCGGCACTTAGCGATGAGGCCCCAAAGCTTACTCAAAAAATCTAACGCTTGGATTTATACATGTTCACTTCATCTATTCATAGAGTCACGTTTTTGCGATAGAAGACCCTCCATAAAATCGACTTGCTTGATTTATACCCTTCACTTCATCTTCTTCATAGAGATGGCGCGGGAGGAGGCGCCGGAGCACGGGCGACGGCGACGACGGGGAGATGCGCAGATGTCTCCACGGTGGACGGCATCGGTGGCGCGGCGTCGACAACGTCGTGGAGCTTGCGGCTGAGCGGCGATGGGCGACCACGATGGTGGGCTCGGTCCAGCTAATAAGGATGCGCTCGGGAGGAGGCGCCAAGTAGGTGTCAGAGCGGCAGCGGCGGCGACGCGGCGGCCCACGACCGCGGGGGAGATGCGCGGCGACGCGACCCGGCTTGTCTGAGACCACGGCCGGAGGCCGAAGCGGTCGGCGAGAGCCGCAGTGCGGGGAGCCGGCGGCGGCAGGCGTCCGAGAGCGCGGCGGTCCGGCGTCGGCGGCAAGAAGCGGCGCCATGCCATGGAGTTGTGGTGATGCGAGAGGGCAGAGGCGTGTGCCTTGTGAAAGGTCCTAATATGGCTAGAGGGGGTGAATAGCCTATTTAAAAACTATAAATCAACTAGAGCAATTTGATTAGTAAGACAAATAGCGTTGCAAACTTGCTCTAGCTCTACAAGGGTTGCAAGCCACCTATCCAACAATTCTAGGCAATGATCTATTTGCACACAATCTACTTGACCACTACTCACTAAGAGCTCTCACAAAAGCTACACTAAAGAGCTCCACTAGATATGTTTTAAAGCACAAGGCAAGCTCTCAATTCTAATTACACTAAAGAGCTTGCTATATCTAGTCTCATGGAAATGTAAATGAGTAAGTGAGACGATTATATTACCGGTCGCGACCAATTACGATGAATATATATAGCCAATCACACAGGAGAATGCAAATGACAAGAGACAACCGATTTTCTCCGGGTTCACGTAGCCAACACGCTAGTCCCTTGTTAGTCGACCAACACTTGGTGGTTCGGGAAGGAAGTTTCACACGGGACACCGGTCACCGACCACAAGTGAGGAGTAACTCAATGACACGAGCAATTTACTAGAGTTACCTTTCGGCACTCCGCCGGAAGGTACAACTCCCCTCACAATCACCGAGGCGCCACGAACAATCACCAACTCGTGCGATCCTTCACCGCTGCTCAACCGCTAGGTGGTGGCAACCACCAAGAGAAACAAGCGAAATCCGACTTAACGAAGGCCACTAGATGCAATCACTCAAGCAATGCACTTGGATTCTCTCCCAATCTCACAATGATGATGGATCAATGATGGAGATGAGTGGGAGGGCTTTGGCTAAGCTCACAAGGTTGCTATGTCAATGAAAATGTGCAAGAGACAACCCTTGAGGTGGCTGCGGGGCTATAAAAAGAGCGCCATCGAATAGAGCCGGGGCAAAACACGCTCGACCGGGCCCGCTCCGGTCATCTGGGGAAAGGAGGGCGCGCGCCGATGGACGCCACGCGTCACCAGCTTCAAAGGACCGGCGATTTCAACGGCTACGGTCGAGTGGCGCGCTCTCGGCAAAAGCGGCGGAAAGCCCCAGCGTCGCCAAGGTGGGAGCTTTCTTCGTGGGGCAAAGGGCAGTCCACCTTGAGCGGATCAGCGGACTCCGGATCATGTCCATCACCATCATCAACATAAGCGATGATTGAGGACCCAGACAGGTGACACATCGAAGGTGGTTCGATCAACTCCATTTGCCTCTTACTTCTTCACCCCTCATAGGGAGGTGACAGAGAGGGACAAGACATCTCAACCCCCCAAACACCTTGTGCACATGTGTTACATGCTCATTTTCACTGAGCACTCCACTAGATCCTAAATGCATATGCAATGAGAGAGCATCTAGTGGCACTTTGATAACCGCATTTTGATACGCAGACACGTCTTAATAGGGCTGCTATCCTAAATGTGATCTCTAAGTGTCTTGATCACTAAAGCAAAATGGCTCAAGACCTTTGCCTTGAGCCTTTTGTTTTTCTCTTTCTTCTTTCCAAGTTCAAGCATTTGATCATTACCATGCAACCATTGTCAAGGATCTTCGTCATTGCAAGGATGAGACCATCTCATAAACAGATAAACAGGCACTTAGGGTTTCATCAATTAACCAAAACCAAACTAGAGCTTTCACCTTGCATGCGCATGCGCAAGAAGTTAGGGCAACTTTCATTAAGACGCTCTCGAGAAAGGGGAAAGGAGGCGCGAGGAGGAGGAGAGCGCAACAACGACGACGGCCTCGGCCAAGGGAGTGAAGGGCGGTGACACGAGACTAAAAAATGCCATCATCAACATAAACGCGAGCCACGACGGAAAGACGCAGACCGTGCATAATTACAAAGCAATGCGACAAGACATGGGCGGGGAAGGTAGCACCACATGCTAGAAAAAGTAAATGAAGGCACACAAGCGACGCTACGCTAATACTCGCTCTGATTACGTGCTTAACAAAATAAACCCAAAGAGTACATATATATATATATATCGTTCTATTTAGTAATGGATTTTATTTTATTTATAAAAGTTGCTTTTCATACTTAATCTAAAGGAAACAAACAAACGTTAAGCATTTATTTACGGAAATTATTGTCGATATTCCTAAATATCTTTACGCGCTTAGAAAAAGTAATCTACTTGGGCGTTATTTGAGTCTACAAAATAAACACACAGAGTATTCGTTTATCGCATCAAGTACATTTTAAATAAAAATTGCTTTTCAGAAATCTAACAGAAAAATTTTACTTAGACCTAAATCATTGCGATATTCCTAAATAAGATCGTAAGTAATCTACTTGGGCGTTATTTGAGTGTTACAACTGATCACACATGATTGAAATACATCTACTACTCATGGTACTTACCGTATCTCGATCTAGAAAGAGAGAAGTTAGCAGGACCGTATTACTAGAAAGAATTTAAAGGACGAGGACAACAACAATGGTGTCGATTCACATGAGGCACTCTACAATGATCAATATTATACCTGCTCTAACCACAAGAACAAGGGGCCTCATTGTCACCCCCCACCACCCCCACCACCAACAATGGGAGGCTACTGTGGAGAAGGTGCAACACAATTTGCTATGTGGCCATACTACTGGGACGACCCTATCTTATTCACATGGCACATCCATGTGTATGTTGTTTGGTTTAATTACCTAAGACATATTAGGTTTAGTCGAAGAAACTCTATACCCTAGTTCGGTACATGTTCTCAACATGTCATTTCATGTGTTTTGTGTGTTGAATTATATAATGCTCTACTTCATTAGGTTGTGTTTGCAGCACGTGATCACATTTTACTACGTCCGCAATATTATACTGAATATTATGACCACAAATAATAAAAACAACTACATAATAAAAAGTCCAATACTATGCTACATTAAACAACACAATAATACTAGAAGTACGTGTCAATAGTAGACAATATTGTTCATCAATAAACCATAGAACAGTCAGTCATGGAGACTACTGAGTGTAACGAGGCCACTTTCCTTTTCTCAGGGCATCGGGATTCTCCCTCTCCTCCCTCTTTATGCGTAGCAACATGCTCACTTCTTCTCCTCCTCTCTCCTCCTTGTGCTCCTTTTCCTCTTTCTTGTGCTCCTTTTTGCGCGTCTTCGCTTTTTTCATCATCTTCTTGTTATCTACCTCCCATCGCAACAGTTCTACATCCATTCCTTGTCTTCAGGTTTGATCTCGGTGTTGATCCACTACTCAAAATCACATAGCGGTGGAGGGGTCTGGAAAAAATACAATTGTTATAAAACAAAAAAATCATGCAAGATGTCATATGACACAAACATCAATTCATCACCATTTTGTTAATGCGGCGCTGACGAAGTGTAGGCTCAAACGTAAAATTGGAACACATCCAATACATCTGCCTATACGTGTCATCTTTATTGAACTTGGCTACCTTGTAAGGATCGCTGCAAAAGCACATGAACACTGGAACACCACTAGGCAGAGGCAATGGGTCAAATGCATTTTCGGTCATTCGGCCATAACTACAACCAATTTCGTTCTTAGAACCTAAAGCAATTAATATTAAACCCTAAACATAGGGTTTCCCATTTAATGCACAACAATAAACCCATAGCATAACAACATGCGTTGCGGTTACCTTGTTTTGCTAGCTTTTTCACACCTTGGCATCCTACGGTTGTATAATACAAATATTAAAAATTACATGAAACCCTAAGTAATGACGATTTTTAGGTTGAAAATCCGACTAATATATACCGAATCGATGCGAACAAAACTAGAAGGGGAGCGAGGATACCTTGCTCTCGAAGATCTACGGATCAAATCAAAGTTTCCAAGGTCCAATATGCCGATTCGTGATTAGAACGAAGTGGGGAGAGAAAAAACCCGAGAGGAAGGAGAAAGAAGAGGAAGAATGATCGGGTAAGAAGGTTGGGGGCCGGGTTAAAACACCACCTCGGCGCCATAGATCATGGTGCCAAGCTTGGCGCCAGAATCTACGACGCCGAGCTGCGTGACAAGTCACCGCCACGTCTGCGTCGAGCCTAAGACCTCGGCGCCAGCAACGATGGCGCCGAGAAGTGTAAGCGATGGCGCCGAGTTAAGGGTCCAGATTTTGAAATCATCCATCCAGGAACATATTTGTGAAAAAAATTTCAAAAAAAAGGCTAAAAAAAATAAAAAATTCGGACTGCGCCCACCCGTTCGGCTGGGTTGGTTGGTTGGTTGGGCAATTCCGTCTGTTGACCTGTTTTATCCGGCTGCGGACCTTTTCCTCTGGACTAGAATGTCCTCCGTATGCGTTTGCCAGATGGGCCTCAACTGAAACATGGGCCTAACTGAGGCCCGTTTTGTGTCGGGCGAGATGACTCGTTGCATTTTCTCCTTGGGCCCGTCCGGTTCCTTCACGAAGCCACAGCAGGGGCCCACCGCCCACATACACCGCGTTGACGCTATATCGGTCGCAGTTTTTTCCGGTCAGCTCTTCCTCGTACGAGCGACGCGCATGTCCATGATGTCCAGGGCAGCTGAAGCAGAGTGGAGTGTCCCGTGCTTTCCACCAACAAGTTGACCTTCCCTACGGCGCAATTGGTTCTCGATTTCCCATCTCAGGAGGCAGGAGGCAGGCAGGGCCAATCGAGCATGGACGCAGAGAAGGGCACAAAGAGAGGCCCTCGATTGCCCTGACGAGCTTCAGTGGACGCAGCAGGTCGTTCGGCCAGGTGCCCAGATCAGAAACGCTACTGCGCAGGCGCAGCTGTGCCGCACAGCGCAAAGAAAAGGAGTGAACAAACAGAGGGGAGCACTTGTGCAAGCAGCGCAATGAAGAAACCTCGGTGATGACACACACACACATGGTCGCATCTAGGACTAGGAGCTTTAGATATCCTCGGTGACTGCTGGGGTCAGGAAAAGGTTGTTGCAAGATCGTGTTGTCTGATAAGTGATACAAGATCTGCTGCTGATGCCTGATGGAAAGCGAAAGTTTCAGCTCCTTCGTCCAGTGATCCATGCATGGCTTCAACCGCAAGGGACGAGACTGATAAAATGAGGCATTGTCGCAGGTATAAGTGTAGTACTGCAATACCACAAACAGATCAGCTCCAAATTACTTAAATCTAGCCTTTTTGCTAGTAACCACCGAGGCAAATCCAGATGTTGGTTTGGCCTTGGAGTTCTGGTTCTGGAGTTGGTGGCATGTCTTGAGTCTTGACAGACTAGGTTTTCAATTCCCATGGAATGAGGAAAGAAAAAGTGACGAATGTATGTACAACATGTTCAGTTACTCAGCTATTAGTATATCAGTCCTGGATGTGCAGGAACCATATGGCGAAGTCGTTTGTCCTGGAAAAAAACGGCTTTCAATGTCCATCAGAAGTTATAAGCAACAGTATCCCAGTACCATCCAAATTGAATTCACTAACCAATTCTTTGGTTTATGGGTCAGGGTTGGTTCCAGGCTAGTGGCACTGTTCACTGTTCACAGTATCAATCACATAAAGGTTAGCAGAAACAAGCACACATGGGGTGAGCAATTAGCAGCCACCCCGGATGCAATTAACAGGACAAGACAAGCTGCGAAACTTGCATTCTCAGGAAATTCAGATACATACAGTTGCATCCATCATCCATAGCGTTTCTGGCCCCGTTCGCTGGTCTCGAAATGTAATTATTTCAACAAACGAACAATATTTTTCTCTAACAACAAATCGGAAAACGATCTTTTCAAATGGCTGCTTTTCAAAGAAAGCGAATAAGGCCATCTGTCGGTGAAAAGTGAAAAAGGCAGGCATCTCATTCTCAGCACAGAATTTGCGGTAACTACTACAAGTGGTGAGGCACAAGAGACCAGAGGTTCCACCAAAAAACCAAGGGGACCAGAGTTAGTTAGATGAGGTCAACCAACCTGTTCGCTGGTTGGTTGGTTTTAATTGATAAATCCGACTGGTATTAGTTTAGTTTTATTGTGAGAGAAAACACAGTATCTGAAACCAAAGCCAACAGGCGAACAGGCTGAACACCTGCTTAACCTGATGCTGATACAGGCCAAACACTGCTTAGTCCTCCAGCTCACCGTGTCCACGGGGTGACGGGGACCAGGTTTCTGTTCTGATGCAGCAGTAGCGACAACAAAACCCAGCCAGGCCTAGTTGTACAGTTACCAGGCCATGCAATGGGCACTGTAGACTTTTGTGACTTCTCGTGTGTGGTTGTATTGTAGCTCAGAGTGGTACGAGTAGACTGTAGTCATTTACCTAAAGGACCGATTAGGCCGCGTTTAGTTCGGCCCCAGATTTGGCGCCGCCCAAATTGCATGGATGGATGAAAAAAGTAGCGTTTTGTTTTATTTGGGTAATAATTGTCAATCGTTGACGGGCCGACGCTGTGGTTGCATTGTAGCCCAAAGTGGTACGAGTAGACTGTTTCATTTACCTTAATACTTTAGTTGGGAAGTTCCACTGTAAGCTCGTTGTAGTAATGCTGCATTTCATCGCTTGACCTTTCGATTTGACATCAACTAAACGTGAACATCTTCGTTGGAAAGGCTGCACTGTAGCTCGTTGTAGTAATGCTTTTTATTAATCGCTTGACTTTCGATCTTGACATCAAGCAGGAGTGAACATCTTCGGTTGTTTGCTTCAACTAATAAAGGGCAGGGTAGGCCTGAAGTGGAGTCCAGTGCCAGTTGCCAGCATCAATCCCTGAAGATGCCCAGTCCAGCATCGGATTCAAAATGTCTTTCCTTGTGCTGAAAAAGATGGCCACATATTCAGACTGTCAGTGCTAAAAAGTATTCAGAGTTTCAGAGGCCTCATTGCAGTATGTATGTACAGTACATGTATGCATGCAGGCATGCTCAGCTCAGTGGTCCTACTAGAGAGTGCGTAGAGTAGAGACCATGTTCAGTGCATTGCTGTTCACACTCGATTGACTTGCAAGATGGCAACATGGCATGAGGAGAGCTGGGGTTATCTGGATCAGAGAGACGAGTGGCATGCATGGTGTGAAGGCAGCAGCTGAGCAGAGAGGAATCGTTGTCACGGCATGAAATGAATGATGGTTGGATCTGAGGGGCACATGGACAATGGTGACAATGGCCATGGGAATGCATTGATCTCCGTCGGAATCCAAGGCGCACACGCAGTAGATTGTAGAATGTGCTGTACAGCAGTGATTCATTCAGATAAAACAGTTCAGTCAGTGTAGGAACGACGCTGCACAAACTGCCAGTAGCAGTAGCCTCTCGTGACACTCGGTTCACACACTGCCATTCTACTAGTCATTCTTGCAATGGCAAGGATTGGCCAATTGCTGAATTTGCTGCTGGGATGGATGATCACACTCGATGAAATATCTTGGGGAAACAGCTGCAAGAGGCCAAGGAACCAAGCCACCAAGAACTGTACCACGGTACAAACCGTCGTCCTTTTCCCCCCGTCGAGTGCATCATTCTAAAAGGAACTTGTACCAATGCCCAAACAAATTCATTTCATGTCCGCTCTCACCAGCCACGCTGCATTGCAACAAAATTCAGAACCGATTGCGCAATCGCTCCACATGCAGTAAGATACCCTGGTGCAGAGAACCAACAAAAGAGGCAAATGCAGCGCCCAAATTTGCAATTTATAAAATAAATAAATAAATAAATATATATATATATATATATATATATATATATATGTGGCAGAAGCAGAAGCATGCATCAAGTCCACCGCCGAAACCTAAACAATGCCATTCTCGCAGCCTGCAACTTCTTGGATTTACATCAAGCACGGCATCTTTGAGTTCTTGGCATGAGTCTTATATAGGTCACAGACTCACAGTGAACAAGAATGAGATAGTTATAGTATCAAACCCAAAAAAAAATAGTAATAATTTGAGCAGAATGATCTGAATCATAAGGAAGCCAGTGATCTTTGTTCAGACATGGCTCCTTTACTTTGCTCTGTTGTCTATCTATACCACACCCTGATGCCCACATCTTTTTCTACTTTTTTTTTTCTTAAGCAGTTAAGCTTAGTGTATCTATGGATCCTTTTCCATGGCACTAAGCACTGCTATGGTAGCATCATGAAGAAGCAAAAGCAGCAAGGCTTAAACAATAAGCACCTTGCGAAGTTACAGGACACTGCTAGCTAGCTAGCCTCCAAGGACAATCGAATGCACACTTGGTGGTGGACGGCCGGGCCGGGGAACACGCCGCAGCGGCGGCGGCGGGGCGGCTGCTCACGATGCTGCCGACATGGGCATAGATTTCCTCTTGGCGGTCTTGCCGGCGAGGACATTGCCGCCGCCCCTGACGTCGACCTTGTAGTACCGCACGAACCAGTCGACGAAATGGCGGAGGCCGGCCTCGAGCGAGGTGGCGGGGCGGTAGCCGAAGTCGCGCGCAGCGTGGCTGACATTGGCGTGCGTGAACGGCACGTCGCCGTTGGTCGGCATCGTGACGACGCGCTTGTGCGCCTTCTTGCCGAGGAGCTTCTCGAGGATGGCGACCATGCGGGTGACGGGCACCGGCGAGGTGTTGCCGAGGTTGTACACGCGGAGCGGCGCGGGGCCCCGTTTCTTGCCGGACTTGGAGCCCGTGCTCCTGCCGGCCGTGTCGAGCGCGCCGAGGCAGCCCCTGACGACGTCGTCAATGTAGGTGAAGTCGCGGCGCGCGTCGGCGCCGTCGGAGGTGCGGAACAGCGTGATGGGCTCGCCGGCGACGATGCTGCGGGCGAAGGAGAAGTAGGCCATGTCAGGGCGGCCCCATGGCCCGTACACGGTGAAGAATCGCAGGCCGGTGATGGAGAGCCCGTAGATGTGGTTATACGCGTGCGCGATGGCCTCGCCGGCCTTCTTGGTGGCCGCGTACAGCGACGCGGGTCGATCAGTGCGGTGGTCCTCGGAGAATGGCGCCTCGGTGTTGAGCCCGTACACCGACGACGACGACGCCCACACGACCGCCGGCTGCGGGTCGGCGTGCCTGGCGGCGGCCTCGAAGACCGCGACGAGGCCCGCGACGTTGGAGGCCACGTACGCTTGCGGCGCCCGCATCGCGTGGCGGACGCCCGCCTGCGCCGCGAGGTGCAGCACGTGCGTGAAGGGCACCGCGGACAGGAGCCGCTCCAGCAGCGCGGCGTCGTTGATGTCGGCGTCCAGCACCACCACCCCGCGGGACGCCAGCAGCCGCTGCCGCGCGCGCTTCAGCGCCGGGTCGTAGTAGGCGTTGAAGTTGTCGAGGCCGAGCACGCCGTCGCCGCGGTCCCGGAGCGCCAGCGAGCAGTGCGCGCCCACGAAGCCAGCGGCGCCCGTGACGAGCACGGACAGCGCCCCGTCCCGCCGCGGCGTGGCGCTGCGCCGCACCTCCCTCTCCCACGCCGCGCCCCGCCCGTACGACGACGACGCCCCCCGAGCCCAGCAGGCTCCGGTGCGAGTGCCGCGACCGCGGCGAGGACAAGGAGGAGCCGGAGCCGGAGGCGGGCGCCGCGGAGAGGCTGAAGGAGTGGGAGAGCAGGGACGGGTAGTGCACGGCGAAGAGGACGACGAGCGCGAGCGTGGCGAGCACGGTGGCGCGGAAGAGCAGGTGCGACGACGCCGACACGAGCTGCTTGGCCCCCGCCGCGCGCCGCAGCAGAACCGCGTGCCGCTCCAGCCTGACGCCCTTGGCGGCCACGTCCACCACGCCGGCCGGCATCCCTTCCTTCTCCTCCTCTGCTGCTGCTGCTGCGCGCTGCGGTGCTGCGGTGGAGTGGAGTGGAGAGGGTGAGGTGGTGTTGGTGCTTCGGCGATGTGAAGTGGGGAGCGAGCGAGTGAGAGTGAGACTGATTGCGTGATGACAGCGAGGGCGTGAGATATAAACCGAGGTGGCCGGCGGGCGGGGCCGCGGGATTCGGTTGCGTGTGGACGGGCTGCGGCTACGGTGGTTTAGCTCACGAAACAGTAAACGGGTGTGCTTTTTAGCTCGAGTGGATCAGGATCACCGTGTCGGGTTGGGGATGCCGGACGGCGGACGGAGCCGGATGGCCGGATGCCATGTCGCGCTCGCGGGTGCAGTGGTGCAATGGTGCATGCGTCAGCACGCTCACGGGCCTGCAATGGTTGGCATGCGTCAAGCAACGCAGGAGCAGCAGCCTGACTGCCTCACCGTCTGTGTGACTAGGCCTCACCGTCCGTGTGTCAGGCTCGAGGGTGTGCGCGGGAATGAGTGAGCTCTTGTCCGCTTTCGCCAGGTAGCTGCCGGCCAATCACCACCGTCCAAGTATCGAATCCAACTCAGAGGAGTACTACTAAAAAAACAGTGAAGAGCGAAGATTTCTTTCGTTCTACTAGCCATGTTTAGTTCGGCCATCGAATTGGCGCCGCCGAATTTCCGATCAAGTTTGTTTTTTATTTCGAATAATTATTTAATCTTGACAATTAGAAAAAGTTAAATCTTGTAAAGTAGAACCAAACTACTTAATTTTTAATTTCGTTAACATTTAGTGAAGTTTAATGCGAAGAATTTCTTTTTTATAGTGTCAAATTCAGAAACGGGAAACTAAACATGGCCTAGGCTGTACTCCTAGGTTCTCTAACAGACAGCCTCCGGGCCCCATTTGGCGGCGCCACTACGGGAGAAGTCGGCGCTGGTCAGTTTTTGCTGATCCTTTGAAGCTGTGAAAAATCGATTGCTCATTCGCTTTCAACGCTAACACTATAGGAATGAGGGTTCTTTGCTTCCACAATCTAGGATTGATCTATAATTAGCCCTTAGCTAGATCAATGTTGCACTCTTGTTTCCACAAGGAAGTCATCAAATCTATATCATATCTATATCTATATCTAATATTGAATAGTCAAAATTTCTCTCCACCCATTTTCTTGGTCCGTCTCCCTCTAACTAACTCCGTGAATGTGAAAATTGTCTTTGATCATTTCTCTACATCTCTCCTATTTTATATAGACAATTAGGAATCATAATCCAAATTGATCCCCGATTCCTAATCCAATTCCAAATAGGAAAAAAATAGAAATCTATTCCTAATAATACTAACCACGGCAGGTTTCTTAGTTTTGGATTTTTTTTTTTTCAGTTTTTCCAAGAACGTTCAGACTTTTCCTCTTTTTTTTTTGGCCGTAGAGACCAACCAGAGGACGGAACGAGCCCAAGACCTGGTCGACCATGTTTTTTTTCTGATTCTTTTTTTTGCCAGTTTGGGCAATTATATTTCTTTGTTTATCACGTTCACACGTTCAACTAAATACATAGAATTAGGTAGATAAATAAAAAAACAAAATTATAGGCTTTGAGCTCCATAACTTTGACTGATGAGAAATAAATATTTCTACCAACATGTTATTAATGTATTAAAAGCAAAACTCATATTATTATAACCTGATTTAGTCCATAGTTCAAAATCAAGTCGTGAAATTAAGATCTTGAGCAGTTTCTTATCTCTACATATAATTGTGCCTCCTGCAAGTATGCACCAGTGCCATCACCGACAATAAAACGTGGAAAATCGAGAACGGCCTTTTGTCATAATCCTCACACATAGTAGCCCTTGGTATCAATAACTAATTCCATGCTAAATTGAGTAACAGATGGTTACGTGTCTTCAAAAGAATTCATAAAATTTAATATTTAACTATACTAACGAATTAAAAAAATAAACTTAATTATATCTACGAGCAAATATTTTTTGTGCTTAGCAATGCGAGAAAAAAAATATTAGGACCTTATTTTCATTTGAAACAAGCTTAATTATATATTGTCATATTATTGCCAACATTTGCTTATATTTTAGATGTCATCATAGGATAAATTATAGCTCTCAAATTTTATAAAAAGGGGAAAACATATAAATAGGTATGTAGCACTTTTTCACTTGTTGCAATGCATAGGCACGTTTGCTATCATCGTGTTGTCTCATCAATGTCGGTACTAAACATCCTAGTGTAAAACTTGCAAGCATAACATGGGGTGCATTGAAAGGCGACCATGGATTTAATTTCAAGGCCCGATTTGTTTTCTCTCCGTCCTTGACCTTTTCCTCTTTACTAACATGGCCGCTCTACTGGTGTACTGTTGAGTACCGAGCTGGGCGACAGCTTGTAAAGATGTGGGCACGGAGGGCGGAGGCACGGAGCAAGCTGATGCTAGTACGTACAGCAGCTGCGGAGGTTTTCCAGTGATGGATCCCCTGTGCTTTTCTCGGTCACCCTTGGAGGAAAGTAGTATAACAGAGTCCCCATACTTGCCAACAAGATAGAGGAGAAGTGTGTTGTCGCATTACTTCAGCATTTTTTTAGACGGCCAAGGACGTTAATTGGTCCAACAAATCGTCTTTATGTAGTGCTGTGTACGTAGTACGTAATTTTGATGAAGTGGAGGAAAGAGAAGGTACAGATCATTGTACTCATAAGCTACTATCTAAGAATGTTCTTGCACCGTTGCATTATATGAGTTGTTCTAGTTATACAACTCACAATGTTCCTTTGTTCTATGCACAAATTATGAATTAAAGAAAAAAAAAATTAATACTACTGGTTGCATTGGAGGCCACAAATGAAGGCTCCATGGCAATCCTCACAAGACACGCTAGAAAAAAATTCTAAAAGTTGTCATGGAAACCCACAACATTTAGACTTTAATTTGATAGACTCTAATCATCGTCCCAAATAATAGTTATTTAATCGATTTAGATTTCTAGAAAAAATTACCCATCTCTCCATCATAAAAAATACATAAAGTAACTCCTAACTTTTGCATCTAAAATACCTATTTTAGCTATTACGAAAGATAATTTAGAATACCCCCTAAATTTGCATCTAAGGTGCACACCTCTATCTTTATGAAAGATAATACAAATAACTTATAAATTTAATTTTAACTTACCCACATATGCTATTATGAAAGATAATATAAAGTAATGCCTTTACTTTGTATCTACATTATTTATGTTTGTTGTTTTAAAATTAAATTGGAATATCCCTCAAATCTAGAGCTAAAAAATGAACATAAATTATTACGGGAACAATGCAGTATCCATAAAAGCACATTATATTATTTTTTCCAAATTACATGTTTCTACCATTTTAATTTAGAAGTAGTCACAGATGCTATGTGACACTATATATGTCAAGTAAACATACATGCATCAAGGTAGATACTTATTTTTCTAGTTTACTCAATCATTAAAAATTACTCCCTGAGTAAACCATATAGAAATGGCACTTACAATTCACATTAAATATATTAATACTCTATGACAACATATTTTGTAAGTTATTACTTTAGGAAAAATATATATCGACTGAAATATTATAAAAAATAATTTTAATTTCAAGCACTTTCCTACAATTTTATACATAAAATCGTATAAAATCGTGTTACAAAACTAGTGGGATCAAAAGTTGAAAGCCAAAACCCAAATCCGCGTGATGTCACAAAAATGATACAAGAAGAATTGATATAACTTAATCTAAGATTTTAACTAAACGTATAGTAAAAACCATAGAGGTGCAATGCAAAGGATGCAAACAGTTACATGGTAATTTGTAAATTTATCATAGTTCATGGCCATGATGGTAAAAAGAGATAACTATCGTAAGAATTGTTATAAGATGTCTAAAGAATAATCGGCCTGTAATATCGTAAATTTCTAATCAAAATAGTGTTTTTCTCTCACACCAAACCAATGGCAATCCACGATCATATACGATCGTGAGTCTATTAATGAATACTTGGGCTCCGATTTTGGAAATTTGGCTACTTTAGCACTTTTTCGTTTTTATTTGGTAATTAGTGTTCAATTATGGATTAATTAGGCTCAAAACGTTAAATCTCTCGCAATTTCAATCAAACAATTAGTTTTTTTTTCTCGTCTATATTTAATGCTCCATGCGCGTGGATTCGATGTGATAACTATTAGCACTTTTTGGAAATTTGGTTGGGAACCAAATAAGCACTTGGGTGTGCGTAAAACAATGACAAAGCATGAGTCTATTAATGCACACGTCCACAGTAGCCGCAACGCACAGGCAGAGGTCACCTATCGGCAGCGCGTGGATCGGATTTTAGGAGCCTCACATGCATGCTCTGATGCTCATGCTCGATCGATCGGCACTGCACTGTGCACGCGGGGCACTGCTCCAATGCGGCGGGTGTCTGTCAGCCGCAGGCAAAAGCGCGTTCTGTTCTGCGTCCAGCTAGTCTCCGAAGGGGAAATCTAGCAAAGCCCTTTCAGGGGCTCTTGGACAGAGCTATAAATAGCAACTGGTCAAGTAAATTTTGTCAGAATTGTTGTAACAGGTAAAAATATACGAGCCTTTTACATGTATGTTATTAAAAAAGTTTATAATTACACGTAAGTTATTAAAAAAATTTAACCGCACACATGTGACATTGCTCTAAACTTCTTTGCTTTACAAGCCATTCCGTCCTTGTTCTGTTTGTTTTTCACCGCTTGGTAGCCCTTATAGGTGGGATCGGCCAGTGAAATTGTCCATGTTGTCCTTGGACGATGGAGACCGTGTTGACTATGATTGACCGCCACCTCATTCCCCCACTCTCCCCATCTCGCTCAAGTCCTCTTCCCCCCACACCCTAGCGGCGGCGGCGGGGAGAGAAGAAGACAATCCAACCACCTTGTGGTCAAGCAAGGCGAGAGAGAAGAACCCCTCAATCCTCCTGTGCTTGCGGCATGGAATGGGGTAGTGGAGCAAGGAAGAGGAGGCTTGAAGGAAGAGATCGTGGATCCTCCGGATTGGCGGCGCATGGCCACGAACAAGGGGGCGCGCGCGGGCGACCGATCTCCTTAGCTTCCTGACGGGTGAGTACCATTTTTAGGGTTTTTTCCTCTTCGATTGCTTGGTCCTTGTGATTGTGGTCAGTTAGGCGTAGTAGTCGTGGTTGATATAGTGTGATTTTAGATAGATAGATGTATGTGAACTCACTGTTGTTCATCTGTAGAATGGACCTTGCTAGTAGCTACAACCTAGAAATCCTAATAATTGCTCGCCATACTTGTGCTCGGTGGTTTAGCTTGAACAAAGTCATCGATGCTGATTGTACCAACTTCGTAGATCTGGTTGCTGAAGTTGAGAATAAGTATCCTTCTAATTATGGGGATGTTGTGAGATTGTTTTACTTCTGCATTGAGAGACAGATGAACATCCAAATTTGCACCGACCAAGATTTGTTTGACATGTTTGCAAAACATAATGCTTCCAAGTGCTGCTTCCTAACTTTTGGTTACCACAGCCCCAATACTGAGCCTCCTAAAATTCCTCCTTGGGATTTTAGCAGCTCTTGGCAGTCTGTTGAGAACCCCTTCATTGCCTTGTCCTAGCATTACACAACCAAGCCATACCCAGAGTGAAACTGCAGATGATGAATACCTGGCTAACCCAAACCCATCCAATGAGCGTGTGGGTGTTGATGAGGAAGGGTTGTATATAGACCTTGGTCCTCAACATCCACCACCTCCAAAACCGCAGAGTCAATGTTGCAACAAACAAAGGGATGGTGAAGGATCTGATGCAGATACATACTGTGAAACCGACAGTGATGATGAATCTGTGTCTGATGAAGATGATAATTATGAAATGGAGGATGTAGATGACATTGTTAAAGATAATAAGCTTGATCATATGCCTGATGCTGAGTATGACAAGAAGGATCCTCCTATGATAGTAGGTAGTGTGTATAGGGACATGTATGCATTTAAGCTGGCTTTAGCTTCACATGCTGTCAAACATGAGTTTCATTATGACATTGAAAAGAGTGACACAGGAAGGTACATAGTTTACTGCTGTGGGAGTACTAAGGGCCTGTGGCAGAGCCGTTCGAAATAGCATGTTTCCGGAGGCACTCGTCTTCCACTAGACGCTAAGCACCCCGAAAGTAAGCTACATCGGACGGCCCCGTCGAGCACACCCCAAGAGAGAACTCGAACAACCCACGCTTTTCATGTAGAATCCAATAATGAGAATGAGTTTACAATACTTAGTCCATTTCATACAACAAGAGTTCTCGGAAATACATTATTACAATACCAAGTTTAGAGTGTAGAATTTAAACAGCAAAATTGAAATAAACATCTAACGATAAGATACAAGGATTCGTCTGTGCCCACCAGAAGAATCCTCCACACAACAGCCACTCCTCAAGCTGCACCTGCAACAGGGGCAAATAAACCCTAAGTACACAATGTAGTCGCAAGACTTACCTGACTAGTGGGAATAATTTCCTGACTCCAAAGGATATGATAAGCTTTATGGTTTGCTGGGTTTCTTTTTTACGAAAAACATTACTAGTAGTGAATCCTTATGTATGTGTTTTATTAGCTGCCATTATTAGTTCATTAGCTAACCATTCCATGTAAGCACCTGTTCTACTTTTAAGCAAGAGTTGAGCAATCAGATCCATTCATCCCCTTTCATCTTCCAGTTCTTACTACGGTGCTAGACCATAGCCAAGTCGTACCGTATCATATGACAATTCACGAATCAATGTATCCCAGCTAGGTACCCTGAAACACATGCCCCGCTTGTACCCCAGGCACAAGTAAGACCAACCCACCACTCTCCTATCAAGGGGTCCAGGTCTCCGTCTAAACTTGGACTCCAAGCCCCCACTCTTAAGTCCCGGACTTAGTGTGGTTGAAAGGTCCTTGTTGGTTTTGGTAATTGAGTGACAACCTAGGTGGACTAATTGTGTTTATGTGAGATACACAGTGATTAGTCCACGAGATACTTGTGTATGAGCAACATATGCCATGGAGGTGAAAATAGCTTGGAGATGTTGCAAAGCTCACACATGTGATGATGAAGGAGCTTATTGCACATGAGACATGACATTGAGTCATGTGATCAAGGTGGAGAAGATCAAGACAAGACTTGGCTTGATGGACCGGTTGCAAGCGTGAAGGGCAAGTCAAAGGCTTTGGAGTGATGGACCACGTGGCGGTGAAACTTGAGCAAGACTTGGCGCCCGATGGACGATATAGCAACGGAAGAAGAGCAAGTAGAGTCAAGATCGATGAACCAATATGATCATGTGATGATATGAAGTGGATCATATCATTGTTGATCGTGTTGGTGCATGTGTGTGCATCGACATTGAAGGAGATGGAATGGAATGCGCAAGGCAAAGGTATAACCTAGGACATTTCATTTCACCGGTCATAGGTGTGTAGAGAAGTTTATGACCGGGTTTAGGATAGATGGCCGTACTATCAAGAGGGGCAAACTTGTTTGCATATCGGTCATCTAGTGCCACTCGAGTGATCTAACTTTGCATTGTCGCTAGGATCGAGTGGCGTGGCAAGTTGAGTGGCTAACATCCTTTGGGAAATGATTGTGAAAATGCTAACACACATACACATGGTGGTGTACACTTGGTGGTGTTGGCACATTTATAAAGGAGGTGGTGTTTGCGAGTGAGATGGTGCTCGGCGGGATTCGCTTTCGGAAAAATAGAATGCCTGTTTTTCTATTGCGCGGATGCAAGTTCTTGTGGTTAGCACATTGGAGCAAGGGTGATGAAGTTAGAAGTGAAAACAAGAGTTAGTCGCGAAGATCTTTGGCGTCGGTCAACCGACCGGACGCTGAATCTGAATGCACCTTCGAACGCTGGCAGTCTGCGTCCCGGTCAGGTGACGTCTGATGACGCAGAAGCCGGAGTGTGACCGGACAACGGCTTGCGTCCGATCAAGTGTGACCGGACGCGTTCGGTCGAGGTCGGTACTCTTTGAAGCGACCGCCGGACGCCTTCGAGCGTCCGGTCAATTTTACCGCCAAGTCCGATCAGGTCAAGTGACCGTTGGGATTGGGACGCGTGGCCGTCTGCGGACGACCGGACGCCGAGGTCCAGCGTCCGGTCAACACGACCGGAGCGCGTCGGTCGGCCGGCCCGACCGCTGCCCAGATGAAGGGGTAACGGCTAGTTTAGCCCTTGGGGCTATAAATAGAAGTGGCCCTCGGCCATGGTAACAGTCTTGAGCACCTCAAGGGACTTAGTGTCCATTCTTGTGAGTGCTTGGGAGTCCTCCATCACACACATACTTGATAGTGATCATTTAATTGTGTGAGTGAGCGATTCTAGTGCGATTGCATCGTGAGGTTGCATCGAGTGGCACTAGGTGATCGAGTTACAAGCCGGTGGTGCTTGTTACTCTTGGAGTTTGCCACCTCCTAGATGGCTTGGTGGTGGTCTCCGTCGAAGCCCGCAAGAAGCTTGTTGCGGCGCTCCCGAGAAGTGCTTGTGAGGGGTACTTGTGCTCGCCCATGCTTTCGCGAAGAACAACTTTAGTAAAGCGTGTCATTGAGCTACCCTCACTCAAGGGGTAGGTTCTTCTGGCGCCCGGCGTGCGCGGGCTTAGCGGGTGATGCTAATTAGCCACCGAACCACCAAGTGAGCGGTCGACACACGCGGGGACTAGCGTGTTGGCAAACACGTGAACACAGGGAGAAAAATCATCGTGTCAACCTTGTTCTTCCCGTTGGTTTGCATCCCCATTACACAAGCTTGCAATTACTTATATATATATATATATCTTAAGCTTGTGTAGTTGCTCTTGTAATTAGATAGCTTGTGTAGCTAGCTAATTACCTTCTTGTTTGTGTAGCATAGAAGTAGCTCCCTTGCGTGGCTAATTTGGTTTTAGTAACCTTGTTAGTCACATTGCTTAGTTTGTGTAGCTAAGTATTTGCGCTCTCTAATTAGGCATTGGTTGCCTTGTTATTAAGCATTGCTAGTGAGCTTAGTTAGCTTTGTGCTTTTGCTTACTAGCATGTATAGGAGCTCCCTTGTTACTTAAAGTACTAGTGACATAGGTTTGTGTGACCTTGCTCCTAGAATTGTTTAGGAGAGCTCTAGCTAGCCCAGCACCTTAGTTGCTTTATTAGTATCTTTGCAAGGTGCTAGTGAACATATATAGAGGGGTGTAGTCTTGGCTAGACCGATTGTTTTAATTCCGCATTTATATCGGTTAGCCGACGCGATTAATTTTAGAAAAGACTATTCACCCCCCTCTAGTCCGCCATCTCGACCCTTCAGTGGTGCTTAGACCTCCACCATCCTCACCTCCAATCAGTCGGTCAGAAAAGAGCCGAAACTCACGACAAGAGAGCAATGAGCCTCTCCGCTCCCACAAGCAAGTATGCGTTTAGGATAATAAGTCTGTGATCTGACTAGAATCCATAGCAACGGACGGTCCTTAACCAACACGGACATAAAAAACAGTGTAACCAAGCTATGTCCCGTTGGCCGTGGGACACAACCTATTACATCCACCAATATCCATACCATATCCCTGCCTGGTCTTCATTTTCTTTCACCATTTTATCATGAGAGTAATAATAATAACCACCTATTGTGAGTAACGGCAGGTTACTCACGCTACCGATAGTCCAAGCATAGCAGCAACTCGACCTATGCTAGTAGCACTCAGAGGTAGGTTTATCTATACATATGGTTTTAATATAAATCCTGTAATGTAAATGCACATCACACATATATATCCAGTGATTATTAAAAATAAGGGTTATGCACCGGGGCTTGCCTTGGGCAGGCGGGGTGTCAGCTAAGTCAGTCGGTGATGGCTTCGGGACCTCCTCCTCGTACTCCTCGATCACCTCCTCGTACTCCTGCTCTTCGGCGGTCACGAACTCCACCAACTTGTTCTCTACATGCATACAACGATGATGCAACACTTAGTATTTTGGCAACAACAACTCTTAAAATAAGAATACACGTGCTAAGCTACTAAGCTAGCTCTAACGACTAAGATACTAAGCTAATCATTATCTCTATCAAATAGATTCCAAACCCACCCTACAAGTGCTTAATTTGTTATAAACCAATATCATGCCATTATTCATTTAGCTTTAATGGGTATTTAGCTACCATATTAAATAGTCTATTTTAGGGTTACAAAAATTATAGTGCACACATAATAATACAATGAAGCTACTATAAAAATTTCAGGGTTTTTTCTATCACCAATCTACCACAAAAAATCCTATAATAATTAACTTAATAATATTGAGCACTCTCAAATGATTTAATAACTCTTGGTATCAACCAGCACATATATGAACTAAATACAATAATAGATTGAGCACAATTTTAGGAACCTAACAAAATTTGTTTTAGAATTTTGGATATCTACATTATTTTATATTAATTACCAAAGTTCAGCTCAGAATTAAAATGAAAAGTTATTTCTATTTTCCACGAAAAATATAAACCGATTTTGGCCCAACGCGGCCCACGCGCGGAGGCGACCCACGACAGGGAGCTCACGCGCACTAGCACTCTTGAAAAAAATGCCCTCGCGTTATCAGACAATAGCGCGAACACTACACGTACTATTTCTATAGACAACGACTTTGCAACGGAGCCCTCATTTCTTTTCACCTTCGCACCGGAGAGGTCCCCGAGATGCCCCGCGCTCGCCGACGCGGCGGGCGGTGGCACTAGGCGGTACGCCGGCCACCCGAGACCCTTGCAGACCTAGCTAGGGGACCGATGCTCACCTATAGGCCAACGCACGATGATGGACGGTGGTTGCACGAAAGGGGGTGAAGCAGAGCGGGCTCTCCCCGGCGGCAGCGACCTGCAGCAGCGACAACCGCGTTCCGGTGAGCCACAGTGTACAATAGATAATAGAGGTGTTGGGAAAGCATCAGTGACGCACCACGATCCTACCCGTGGCGTTGTCCTAGCCGAAGATGCCCCGAGCAAGTCTGACCGCGTGCGCGCGGCGAGCTCGAAGGTGAACCGCAGCGACACGGTCGTGTCAACGGTGTGGAGGCGGCACTAGGACTACGACTAGCGTGCGCACGATGAAGAGGGGTTCTAGGCGAGGCTAGTGGTGCGGTAAATTCGATGCGAGATGACGAGGTTGGAGCTGGCCACGAAGAGGCGGGCTGGGCCTTAATGGCGCGGCGACCGAAGCAAAGCTCCAAAATTAGAGCTCGTCCTAGCCGTAATCAAGGCGGGGTGGGTGCGGTCAGCAAGAGGACGTAAAGGCGGAGACGCGTGCACTAGGAATTGATGAGAGGTGCTCACTCTCTGACTCGTCTGACCACGACTCGATGGCGGCGGAAAGCAGAGAAAGAAAGAGAGAAAGAGGGAGATGGGGCGCGGCAGGTGGGCTCGGCTCGTCCTTGCCTTGGCGGGACACGAGCGGTGAGATCAGGCGACCCATGCGCCGGCGCTACCCAACAGGCGTGCGTGCCTGACCGGCGTGGCCCGCGCGGCCGTAGTGTCATTAATGACAAGGCGATGCCGAGCCCGACCACGTGCACGCGTCAGAGGCGACACGCACTGGTCCGGCAACATCGCAGTGATGCAGTAGATAGGCGCGGACGCGATGATGATGCGACGGTAGTGGCAATGACAGCGTGGCCAGGCAACAGTGGTAGATGCGATGGCGAGGTGATAGCTCTGGCAGTGGCTTCGTCATGGCGCGGCGGGGCCAGCGGTAGCCGAGACATAGCCAGGCCAGAGGCAGCCACGGCCGGCCCCTCACAGCAGCGCGTGCACGCGCGACCAATGCGGCGATGCCGAACGCCCGAGTGCGGTGATCGCGGCCACACGGCCAACCAGCCCGAGACATGTGACGCGCACGAATTTTAAAGCGCTCAACACGACCAAACGGTTGCTATAGGAGCCAAACCAGCTTCACCATACTCAAGATGACATATAAGACTATCAAATCGAGCCATAATGCTACACCACCCTTTAACCCATTCTCTCACAATAAATTGCTACACATAGCAATGTCTAGTTGTTGACAGACTTAAAAATTTCTAAGTTTTTGAGCTGGATTTGTTTTCAAGTTTCGTTTCTAGACTATTAGAAATACCAGCTAGTAACATTATTTTTCTACAGCAAGTATTTCATTGTTATCTACAAAATTTGCACTTCAAACTTTATTTAAGTGTCACATACATGTTCTATAGTATTTTTGTTTAATAAAAATTAGTTTCAAACCCTACTTGATATGCATGAACTATCGAATCAACTTTTGTTTAGCATTTTTATTGATCATTTTGAGTTACGAAAATTGATCTACACACTTTATCACATGCATTATCACAAAAATATGATGCTCATGACATAGTTTAGTAAGTTGTTTAAGCGGTAACACCGAGGGTGTTAAAGGGCTGCAGGTGGAGAATTCATGCCTCAACCATGAAGGATGATGAATCAATTAAGGTAATCTGTTATATTTGAATTTGTATCCTTTTTTATCTATCAGTTATTTTCATATATAAGCATTTCATTTTTTTGTCATTTGCAGGTGAAGAGGAACCCATATCCTCATATCTGTCAAAGCAAAAGGAGGCCTGGCGTATGTAAAAGGGTTACACAGTTTTGGGTCTGTGAACAAGTGATTAACTGGTTGAAAGAAGATGCAACTGTTGGTGCTACTGAACTCCAAAGGAGGCTGAATGATGAGTACAAAATCTTAATACCGTACAGGAGGGTGTGGAATGGTAAGAATCTTGTATTAGATAAACTGTATGGACCCTAGAATTAAAGCTTTGATAACCTGTATAGATTCAAGGCCCAGCTGGATGAAACATGTCCTGGTTCATTTGTTGTGATTGATCACCACACCATCAACAAGAAGATTAGGTTTAATAGGTTTTTTAGCCCTGAAACTATGTGTTGATGACTTCCTTAGAGGTTGTAGGCCATATTTGGCAATAGATAACACTTTCTTGTGTGGAAAGTTTAGTCAGAGATTTTAGTCACCGGGGTCAGCGTATAAGACTCATGCTTATATATCACATTTCTCTTCTATGAAATTCAGTGTTGTAGTGGAACTTGCAGGAAGTCGTCGGGGTCATCTGACCCCAATAACTAGCTGTAGATTCGCCTATAATTCTGGGAGACAGCAAAGACGCGAAGGTGGGAGACAGCAAGGAACTGGCAATTTACGACGTTGGGAATTTCTCTGAATTGGCAAGTTAACTTGTTGCTACTACCGCCTGGTAGAGGTTGACATTTCTCCCGTAGACGCTTTAGAGGAGCAGGACTACAGTGCATGGAAATAAAAAAAACCGTTCTCGATCAACACGGCGATCATGCATGTATGTATGCCTGGTCAAAAGTATTGCTTGTACAGTTGATGCGCACAACTGGATGTATCCAGTTGCAATAGGTGTCATATTGATTCTAAAATAAATGAAAACTGGGTTTGGTTTATGGACAGGTTGAAGGAAGCAATAGGCACCCCACCTGGTCTGACATTCTGCACAAACTGTGGGTAGACAGTAATGCATGGTGTTAGTGAGGTCCTTCCACATGCTGAACATAGAGAGTGCATGCGGCATTTAGTTTAAAATTTTAAGAAAAGGTTCAGTGATAAAATTTTTGATGATCACCTATGGGCATCTGCCTACTCTTGGTGCAAATACATGTTTGAGAAAATACTACCAGACCATGGCTGCAGCCAAACCTGAGGCAATGAAGTACCCGCAACAGAATCACAAGTTGCTATGGACCAGAGGTCAGTTTGGCATAGATTCCAAGGTGGATTATGTAACCAATAATTTGGCTGAGTCCTTCAATAACTGAATAAAGGCAGAGAAGGCCAAGCGCATTGATGATTTGATGGATACCATAAGGCAGAATCTGTTGATTAAATAGAATACTAGAAAAAATGTGGCCAAGAAGTTTGTAGGGAAGATTGTACCTCATGTTATGCAGCAACTGAGGGAAGGCAGCTTCAACCTAGACATTGAGGTCATCATAGAACATGATAGAGTTGCTGAAGTTTGAGCTAAGGGAGGACTGGATTCAGATTTGTTGTGGACTTAAGAAACATGACATGTTCCTACATGGCTTGGCAAGGGTCAGAAATACCATGCAAGCATGCAATTGCCTACATAACATCTATACCTAGTAAAAAGCTAGAAGACCATGTGGATGAATGCTATTCTGTGGCCAAATTCAAAGCTGCATATGAAGGTGCCATCCCATCCATTCCTGACAAGTCTATGTGGCCTGATGCCACATATGGATTCTTCATGCATCATCCCTTGCTTAAGTCCACAGCTGGTAGAAGAAAGAACATGTACAAAGGGGCAGTTGAAGGAGGTAGCAGGAAGAAATCAAAGTGGCATGAGTGTCCAATATGCCATGAGTTAGGGCATCATTGGTACACCAGCAAGAATGGGAGTCCAGTAGACATAGCTGCAATGGAGGCTGACATGTGAACTTTTCTCAGTTACATTTATTCATACATGATATGAACTATATTAAATAATCTAACATAACTAAAATTTCACCTGTAGGGGTCTGCCAAAGCAGAGACAGAAAAAGCAGCTAAACCTAACACAGAGATAAGCATCGTTGTGGCCACAGGGATGGTGTTCCCTCCCAATAAGGCAGTGGAGAATGATGTACACAAGAAAAGAAAGAGAAGATCCTCTTCTTCATCATCTGTCTCAAAATCTAAGGGAGCATCAACAAGTACTTCAGTCTCTACTACTACTCCTTTCTCTTGCAGGTATGCCACTTCTCCATTTCTTTCTAATTTTTGCAATGCCAACAACCCACACTAAACTTCATGTTTCATGCACCACAAGATCTAGAACTGGATCCAATGAACCAATTCCTATTCAAGTTATGCACCTTGCTCCTTATAATGAAGATGCTGCAGTTCAGCATGAGCCACAGGAAGCTTCAACTGCTACAGTTCATACACCAAGGAGGAAGATTAGATTGATGAAGAAGCTTACACCAAGAAAAGATGTGTCTGCCACTCCAGCTAGGGGAACAAGCAGCAAGGCTCCAGCTGACCCTTCTAGCCCAGCTGCAAATACCAGAAGTAAGAAGTAACTGCTGCTGAAATGAACAAAGGTGACTCCACCATGTTGTTTTGATGATGCATTGGTGATGTACTCCTAGAGAACACCTTGGCTTTTGTGGTATGAAGTCATTTGGATGGTATGAAATGCTGATGTAATGGAGTTGTAATATTTTGCATGATGAGGACATGTAGTTTATGGTACTTGCTCTGGACAAACTACTGGTGTTAGATGAAATTGTGGTTTATGGTTTACATGTTGGTGAACAATCTGAACCATGGGCACTACTTATGTTTGTAATATATTAAGGTTTGCATGTTGATGAATGAACAATCTGAGAATTTTATATTTCTGGACTGCATTTATCCATCCATCATTCACTCATTCATTTATTGATTCAAGCACACAAACACAGTGATACACACATATACATAGGACCCTACTTCATAATTGCATACAAGGCAAGGAAGATGACAACAAAGACCAGCTTCTCATTCCATCTGAGCTGCTGCATAACCCTATCTTACACTACTCTACCAGCCTGACCACCTTCCTGGATAAGAGCCATTGAAGTGGGAGTAGGGATAGCAGCTGGTGCTGGCAATGCCTGAAAGAGGAACAAGAGACAAATGTGCTATAGGAGCCACTGTCTGTACATTAGTCTCCCCCATTTCATCTAGGGAGAGTTTTTGGCGCCAAAGGCCCATCAGATTAGCATCAAAGCACCATCAGATAGTCTCTTCTTTCTGAGGGCATGCTTGTCTTTTTCCCCATACGTTAACTACAGTTAGCGCTGTATTTGAACGGAATGGCTCGTAAGACAAAGAAGTTTAGAGCAGTGGCACCTGTGTGCGGTTAACTTTTTTAAATGATTTATGTGTAATTATAAAAAAAAAATTAATGACACAGAGGTAAAAGGCTCAAAATATATCCGCAGATAATATTTTGGCCCTATCGTATATGATATCCGCGGCTACCCCCACCTTTGAATTAGGCTGTCGCTAGAAATGATATACAGTAATTATTTGTATTTTATAAGCACCAGGCTCACACACCTGAGGTACAATATCCTCGGGTAGGATTGCAGTCCTAAGCGGGACTTGAAGCAGTTTGGACTTCACCTCCGTCAGCACTAATAACCTCTCTTTTTCTGACCACCTTGAAATTTGGTGAAACCAGTTTTTTTTTTACCGGTTTTGGCTTACTGTAACACTGTAGCAATAAAAGATAAAAGCTATTCGAAACCGTGCTAAAGAGAACCTTATTTTTCGCCGGTTCTTTTCTCCTTTCCAAAAACAGCTTGTTGATGCGCAGAGCAATGTGGCCGGTTCAGTGGAAAGATTTTTACTCCAGCGAGCACCCGGTAAGTTTTGTTGGAGTAAAGGTATCTAGCGACAGGTGGTCAGCAGAGAATCAGAGGTGACTGACGCGCTTTATCAGGCAGAAAGTGAAAACTGCACGGGATGCTTGTCGCTGCTGCCCAGTGAGATCAACCGGGCTAAACTACTGTACTAATCCTGTGGTGCCATTTGCGACTGTCAGCGTCCAGAACAAACTTGAGGTCGCAGAAACGACCAGCAGAAAATGGGAGCGTCTCCACGACTTGGAACGCGCGCCAAGGGTTAAATAGCGAACATCGCGCCAAGTGGTTCGCACAATCGCACATTATCGTTGTACAGTCCTGTATATAGGGAAGAAGGAAGTGGTTCGTACATTTGAACTGGATTCCCTTTCGGCGGGCCCAGCTACATTCAAGGGTATTCAGTTGAATACCCAAATCTTTTGGCAAGAAAATTTATAGATATAGTGTATATATACGTACTATGTATTGGAATGAAGAAAAAAATGAAGAAAAATAAACATCCGGTGAAGAATTCGGCCCAAAAACAGACTTTTCTACTCCTCTCATCTCCCACCTGATGGCCCAATGGCCTATTTCGGCCCAAGAAGGTCTATATACTGGGCAAAAAGACTCCGGACTGGGGAGCAGCCGAGCAACGAGCATAGAGCAGCTCACGCTCAATTGCTCAAGAGTTTAACTGTATAAGATTTCTTATCTTTGTTGTTTCATATCCTCCATATTACTATATATTTCATATGTTGTTGCTTTGCTACGTTGAACTACTGGTACCTTTTATTAATTAATTTTAAGTTATGCTCAAGCTCAAGTTCTATAAATATGTGAAAACATGCTAAATTATGTGTTATATATTTGCTATATATTATGCGATTACATATATGGTATTATGCATGCTAAATATTAAGCTTTGGTTGTCAAAAAAAATTAACATCCCTTTATATTTTGAATACCGACCTCAAAATCCTGGGCCCGCCACTGGCTTTCCTACTAGTTTGTACGTGATGACGCACCAGCAAGATATGTAGCACAGAGTGCACACCACACAGAGAGACTGACAGATGCGCGGGCGCATGCACACGGTGTCGGTGGGTTCTTCATCCTCCGCATCCCAGTCCAAGTGAACTTTCAGCTTTGCCATGCGTGATGCGTGTGATGCATGCGCAAAAGTTCATATAAATGACAGTGCCAATCAGTTGCATCGATCTCTTCCGTGTACTGTAACTGTACTATACAGAGTCAGCAGGAGGATCATGTTGCGTTGCTGTTACTGCGTCCTTGGTATTGGCCGAGCCCGGCCTGCGTAGCGATGAGGTGAGCACGGAGGTTCACCACTTCACCAGGCACGCGATGGTGGTAAAGGCGGATCTCTCTCTCTCTCTCTCATCTAATGCTCTCCCATGGCTTTATATGGAAGGGTGCAGGCTCATGGAGCGAACAAGAACATGACGAGCGAAGAGCGAGCTGGTGAACGAGTACACGACGCATGCATGCATGATTCCATTCGTTCATGATGTCGACACTCGTCGCTATCGACCCATATCCGGACAGGTCTAATAATAATCGAATCGAATCAAGTTCCATCGCTCGCAACATCAATACACCGACACACAAACCGTCCTGTGAGCTTTTCTGAGCGAAGTCGACATATTGGCCCCTTTTCTGAAGGGAAAGAACTAAAAAAGAAGCATATTTCCATGTGCGCGATGGGATGAGAAAAAAGAAAAGACAAAAAAAAAAAAAATTCTTGAGTTAACTTGTTGCTGGGGTTGATGCTGGCCCTAAGCTGGGTAAAAGAGATGAGACCTGACTGCTTGAGCTGGGAAGCAAAAGATTGAATGAGCTGGGTAAAGCAGGGACAGCGACCAGAGCAGGATAGGATTGAGCTTCACCGACGACGGTGAATGGCGTTTCGGATTAGAACTAACTAGGACGGAACGGATCAATAGGGTTCCCGTCGGGACCAGATGACAAAACCCCCTCCAGCAGGCCGGAATCAGAAATTAGATAAAATTGATCGATCAATCAATCAGAGATGGCCAAACAAGTTAGACCTATTTGGACGGCCCAAGGCATGGTCTGAAAAAGCATGGCGCGAAGTTTGTGGGCTGTTCGGCTGGCTGGCTGGCTGGCTGGGCAGCCCCACGAATCAACATCACGTGTGAACAGTGATTTCAGCCGAATATTATTTTTTCTCTCACAACAATCAAATTTAAACAGATTTTTTGGCTTATTTTTCATCTCGCCCCAACAAGCTCTTGATTCGCAGCGTCTGCCCTCACGGACGTTTAATAGGCCGCATACATTATCGACCGACAATTCAATAATGCTACGATTAAGATGTCCAAAACTGACCGGACATCTCACTTACTCACTCTCACCCAGCCCATCGCTTCCTCCTTCCTTCCAAGCTTCGCGCCCTTATCCCAACGTGCGGCCATGGCCGCCTCTTGGTTGGCGGCAATTGGCAAGAGTTTCCCCCCCGGCGGCCTCCTCCCCACCTCGGCGTCGTCCCTCCCCCCACCAAGGCGTCCTCACCCACCGTGGCGTCCCCACGCCTGCTGATTCGGTGGCCCTCTCCCCCTATCCCGGCAAGATCCAGCAAGCAGCGCCTCCCTACCCCCGGCCGGCGACGCCTCCCTAGATCCGACAACGTCTCTCTCTCCCTAGGCCGACGGCGGGCATGGCGGATGTGCGGGCATGCACCATCCAATGAGCTCTGCGCTACATGATTGCCCACCGTAGCTCCCGTGCGGCGATGTTGTGTTTCAAGTGTTTCGGGCGCTTTTAGGACATGTTGCAAGCCCATGTTTTAAGTGTTTCAATTTGTTTAGGATGTATGTTTCAATTGTTTCATGCATGAAGATGTTGCAAAAGTAGATCGGGATGTTGCATATGCTTTGCAATGGTTGTACATGTATGTTGCAAACGTCTACCCCCAATGTTTTATTTGTTTTTTTTGTACATGTATGTTGCAAGTATTTTAGAAGCATGTCTCAAGTGTTTCATCTGTCTTCTTTTGTATGTTGCAAGTGTTGCATCTGGATGTTTTAAAAGTAGATCGTGGATGTTGCACATATTGCAAAGGTGTTTCAACAAGATGTTTCAAATATTTCATCTGCTTTTAGATGTATGTTGCAAAAGTTTCATCCGAATGTTGCAAAGGTATATCGGGTGTTGCAGCTGGCGCGTGCGGTGTCGTCGTTCTTCATTGCTGCGCATGATGGGTCAATCAACGTGGGTTTCCCACAGGGCCAGGTCCCTCTGACGGACGTGGGTGTGGGTGTTGGGTGGGACGCCAGGGCGTGGGGCCAGATACGGACGCGGGAGCGGCGCGCATGTGTCGGAGCCGCGTCAGAGCGACGTCCCGTCCAGACGACCCGCTAGGCGTACGCTGACAATTGGTCTTTACCTGCTATCGGTATTTGCTTAGCTTTTGCGACCAAAAGGATGGCATATTAATGTCATCGTGTAGTTACTCCACTACTATATTGTTGCCGCCACAAACAATAAATAATGGAACAGCTAAAAAAAACAATTCAATTCATACGAACACACTCAACACAACCGTTACTAAAAAAAAAAAAGAACACGGTCATTGACGAAGAGATGAGACGGAAGATTTCCCAGGATGTTAACTAGCTTATTAGATGCTTACATAGGCAGTTAGGCAATCAGCAATGCTCCAGGGACGTGTGAATTCACCATTCTGGCGTAGTACACTATTGCAGGGTTCAGTGCTTCCATCTCTGAGATGATAAGTGCCACGCTGCCCGTTGCCAAACAAACTGTGTCCCAGCCTCCCAGGTATATTGTATCTGCGCAGCGATGGTCCATGAAGATGGCACGGCCACCAAGGTTGCTCGTCACCCTCATCTTTCCTACGTTCAAGTCCACCCGCTACACCATATACATCCTCTTGTCAACAACGTTATAGTCATAGTCATCACCGGGATCAGGGATCCGGCGTATCATACAATGCACGAGGGTGAGATCCCCGGCATTATCCACCAGGTGCACAGAGCCCACCATCACGCTAACCCGCTTGGCCAGCTTGGCTGCCACCACCAGGCGGGGCCCTCCGGCGGACTGCGCTGGTGGTGGCACCGTAGAAGCGGCCAGCAAAATATATCGTGGGCCTGAGCAGCTGAGGGCCGGTGTTGAGCAGCACCCAGCGGTCGTCGCCGGGCTTGGCGATGGCCAGTGCCCCGCCCCTATTGGGCGGGAAGTAGAGGCAGACCGTGCTGTCGTCCACGAGGCCCGCAGAGGAACAATCCCGGAGGTCCCGCGTGATCCCCGGAAGCTCGGCCATCTGGCGTGTGAGCGGGTTCAGTAGGCGGACAACATCAGCAGCCTCGGTGGTCTTGCAAGGCACGAGGAGGAGGAGGCCCTCTGCCGTGGTAACTTGGAGGTCATCGCAGCATCTCCTCCACGCGGGGCACACGGCCCTGAAGCGGATATATCCCGCCACGTCGTTGGCCAGGACGCGCTTGGCGATCAGACCCGCCGGCCCCTCGTCAAGATTCGCCCAGTCCCTCCATCTGGAGCGGGCGAGGGCGGTGCGCGAGCGCTTGGCGCCCCAGGATAAGGAGCGGGTAGGAACAAGGGGGACCTGTGAGGTGGCGGTGGTGCAGGAGCGGAGGCCCCCCGCATTGTCTGGCTTCTTCGTCTTCCATGTACGCTTCTTCAAGGGCTCACCTTGGATCTGCTCGTCTGGCTTCTTCCTCTTCCCCGGCAGCTTCTTCAAAGGCCCGCCTTGGATTTGGGTGGCTTGGGTGGTGCCGCTGCCATGCATATGCAGGAGCCAAGGCCCTGCGCCACATCATTGGCGTCTCCTTCTTTCTTTCTCCTTCATGTTTTGAGATGATGTTGCAGGCTGGCAGCGGCAAAGACTCGCTTCCCATGCGCCGCCTAGTGGCGGTGGTGTCCTCCCTCCTTTCTCCCTCTCCCGAGGTAACCTCTGTGTGTGGTGGTGACTAGTCGGTGAGACTGTCTCCAACCATCGGACCTAAAAAACGAGACGACAGGAGGGTTTGGGTATCGCATGCACAGCGATGAGTCACGGACCTAAAAAATGACATTTTTTCCAATCGCCGCCGCGCGCGAAAAAAAGCTCCCGTCAATCCGCGCCTTCTTCTTCGACGCTACCGCTAGCGCTTTTCTTCTTGACGGAGCGGAGTTCCGGCCGGCCAGCGAAGCCCATACAGACGCTGGCCACGCAGGCGCGCTCGCGCTGTAAGTCATTGGCGGAGCCAGCGCATCGAAGCGCCGCCATCCGCCTCTCTTCCCCGCTCTCTCTCTCCGAATCCGCTCGCCGATCGAGCTGAAGCGCAGCGCGGCGCATAGAGGGCCGAGGCTGCACTGGCCAGCCCTTCCTCGGCGGTGGCGCTTATGGCGAAGCGCCCCAGCGGCGGCGGCGTTCTGGCGGCGCCCCTCCCTCGACGCGCGCGCCACACCACCACGGGCGCAAGCGGATGCCGTGACGAAGACGACGCGGCTTCCCGGCGCGGGCGGCGGGCGGGTCGGATTTGCGAAGCGGCGGCTGCTGCCGGTGGTGCAAGCGGTGCCGACGCGAAGAGCGGCGGGCGCGCAGCGGGCGGGTGCGGGAGAGCGAACCACCTCGGACGCGCGAAGTTGCTGGGAGAAGCGAAGCGCGGACGATTGCGTGGCGAAGCAAGCGAGCGACGCATTTTGCGTCTCGTTCGCCGCGGTAGGCAAAATGGGTCACGTGTTTTGGGTCAGCCGTTGGATGTTATTTTCGGTAGACAAATCACTGTAGGCGATGCATTTTGGGTCTGCCTCTCGGCGTTGAGACAGTCTGATGGATCTGGCGGGGCCATGGGGAAGATAAATGGACTGATGGGCCAGGAAGATGGTGACTGTGTCTGAGTATATGGCCCGGATCCCGGATTCAGGGAAATCACAGAAAATTCGGCCCAGCTTTGATGATCCTCGTCCAGGTTAGGAGAGGTCTGGACCAGGACTATATATTAAACTTGGATTCTTTCTCCGATTATGGTACAACATTATTATTATTACTCCAACTCTGTGACGGTCTCCCTGGCTGCCCCGGGCAGCTGCCAGTTGGGCCTTGGGTGGACTCTTGGCCCAGACAGGAGACGCCGGACGGATCCGACACATTTCTGTCTGTCATCAACTCGTCGTCTCTTCACACCTAGCGACACAGACGAAAGGTGGTCTTGGGTCATGCTGTGCTTTCATGTCCGTTCCTAATCCTAAACAGTGACTACTGCTACGGTTATACAGAGTAAAAAAAGAAACGAGAACTGTAGTCTTTTCCAGGCCGTACATCAGTAACCGTTTGAGCATACCAAGAACAAACCATACGCCAACAACATATTGGATATATATTCACTTCAGAGATCAGAGTGAGTGCAATCCTGTCGTACATACATGTACTGTAAATTCAATTCAATACTGAAGAACCAACACACCAATGCAATGCTTACTCTACCATGACACCAAATCTATGTCTCACTTCAAAAATTGAAGTGAAAGCTACCACAAAAAGAAGATCATGGAGATCGTTTCATGCCCCCATCAGAGATGGGACTGCAGTCCAGGCCGAATCACAACCCCCTCCTCCAGATTTACATCCCAGACGAACCAGCGTTTGTATCCATCCATCATCAGCATTCATCAGGCAATCGATCTCTACTTGCACCATCCAAAGCACGAGAATTTCTGCAACCAAAACCCAGATGCAAAGCTCGAATGAGATGACAGAACCAGCTAGTTTAGTTGTGTTGTCTGCGCATGGCTGCGCGCCGCTCACCGATGAGACGTAGCCGTCGTCGTGGTGCTGCTTGGCGCCGTCCCCGCGCGCGCCGTCCTTGCCGTACGCCGCCGGCTTCCCCGCCTGGGTTTGCTTCTCCTCCCTCACCTTGTTGAAGATGTGCGTGTAGCCGTCGGCCGAAACCGGGTTAGAGTCCCAGTCGCCGAACTTGGGCACCGCCGAGCCCTTCGTCGGCTGCATTGCATCGCATCCATCGTTAAATCAATCATCAGCTCGTCCGGCATTGGCATGGCAGGGCGCCGCGGTGTGAAATTAACAAGGCAGAACTAGCCAGCCTCACTCACCGTCTCGTTGCCGCGCGAGCCGCCCTTGGCGCGGGACCGGTCGACGGAGTTGGCCACGAGGCCGTACCCGGCGCTCTCGGAGCTGTACGGGTGCACGGGCGACTGCTCGACGCTGTACCCGCCGCCGCCGGCCCGCCCGCCGCCTCTTCCGCCGTGGCGGTGGTGGTACGGCGACCCGGCGTAGGGGTTGGGCGACAGCGGCGGCGGCGCGTCGCTGGGCCGGCGCTCGTGCCGCGGAGGCGTCGGCGCCGGCGGCGCTTCGGAGCGGTTCGGCGACGGTGCGGCCATGGAGAAGGCCTCCGGGTTCTCGGCGGGGTCATTGGGGTTGATCATCTTGCCGCCGGCGCCCTTGCCCTTGCGCGCGTTCTCGAAGTAGAGCGTGTACGGCACGTTGCCGTCGTTGTCCCAGTTGCCGAACTTGGGCACGTGCGCGTTCTTCTGCTGCTGCATTCCCAGAAGCATTCAAACCCACAAGAATCAGCCGCCATTTTTTCTTTCCAACAATTGCAAAGACAACACTTGTAGAACAATTCCAATGCTACCTCAAATTTGGACTTTTCTTTCAAAAAACAGTGGAAAATACTAAGAGTCAATGCCTTTTGTTTTCTGTTCTTCTAGAGCAGTCAGCAGTCGGAATTGTAAGACCAGTTGCAATGGCAGAACGTGGACATCAATTCAAGTCGACATGGGCCGTGATCGACCAAAGGAAACAGGAGGAACTCGTACGCCATGACTTGCGGCCGATGACTCAGTGCATGAACTAGTCAACGGAACAGATGTGGTAAATGAACAATCAAACAGGGAAGCTAATCACATACTTCTGCATCGCCACTTGTACAAATTAAGGACAAAAGGGACACGCTAGTGCAGTGGTTGGTTGGTTTCAGGTTTGACAATCTGCAAAGCTTCTCAAGACAGACTGACAGCGAAGGTCTGCCTGGCTGATGACGCCTCATGTCTGCCTAAGTCTCCCAGATGGAAGAGAAAATTCAGCATGTGCATCTTACGTGTGTACATCTATCTACTCTCTGCTTCTGGAAACATAATGCAAGGTTTTACCTGGCGCAGGCTCTAGTACTACTACCCTTGGACCAATTAATCTCATACAGTATGCCTTGTAAAAAAAATTCATACACACTATATCTTATAATGTCCCTTACTATGAAATTGACAGCACATGAAGGTGCCTTCAAACTCATACAGCATATGAAGCTGCTGGTGTAGCGGCTCGCGAAGATGTACCAAACGGGTTCTAAGTGCAAATTTTTAGACTAGGTGAATCTGGGTGCGTGCACGCCTTACACCATGAGTTTGTTTTGAATTATATGGTGCGTGTATTCCAATCTTCATTCATACGACTCTTATTTAAAAAAAAAACTGGTAGTCGTATTCCAGTCAGTTAACCTAGCAGCATCTCTAGCTTTGTGCATCTATCATTTATGAGAGATGAAGACTACCAGGGCAACAGATTGTGACAGAAAGACATTTCGCAAGTTTCAGGCAAGGACTCTTCACTAGTTCTGAAACTCCACACGCCAAGATATTCAACAGCTTACGCAAGAAATGGGCTCTAGTTCTAGTTCTAACTCGGAACTCGGTTGCTGTTGCTCTAATTAATCCGATTGCTCCGAAGAAGGTTTGTTTGGTTTACCACAGGAAACGGTCCCAACTTTTGCTCTTAATGTCTAGATGTCTATTCGCAGCGATGCTCTTGTTCCTTCAGAAAATTCAGGTTCAGAAGATATCGCATCCGGCCGGAAACCATACGGAGACGAAATGAACTGAACCCCTTCCAAGAGAAGCATGGAACACCCAATTCTGGGTGGTGAAAGACTTGTTCTTTTGTGCAAAGTATAGGAATACAAGATGCAAACTAGATGGCGCTACAACTTCTATCTGAAAAAACTGTGTGGCTTACAAGTCACAACGGAAATGAACCAGTAGTAATAAAACTGTGAAAAGCATCGAAGGCTGTTGCCATGGAAGGCGAGCGAGGAGAGGAACTTACAGCCATGGCGGTGTTTCCAGCGCACAGATGAGACGAGACGAGAAGAGGGATCAGACTCGATTGGGGTTGCCTTGTCGTCTGTGGTTCCCTCCAACGGCTGCCGGCCTGCAGGGAGAGGGAGGGGATGGATGGATTTATGCGGTTCCGACGACTGGCCCCTGCCGCCTGGCTCTTAGCTTTGCTGATCGATCCTCCAGGCCGGCCGGCAAGACTATAACGCCAAGAAAATGACGGGGAGAGAGGCCGGTTGCGTTGCATTCTTATATGCAAGGCACCACGAGGCCGGGCTCTTTTCTGGTGGTACCTTTTCTTACCAATCAATCCCATTCTACTCTCTGTCAAAGAAAAGAATATATAATTCTAAATTCCAAAGAAGTTAATTTATTCTAAATTTAATTAAGTTTATTAAAAAATAGTACCAACAATTATGTTTCTAGATAGTGTGACTACAAAATATTTTATAATAATAATCTTATACAACCATAGACGTCAGTATCTAAAATTGTTTGTCTCGTAAAAACCAAAATTACATTCCTTTGAGTGGAGATTATTTCGTGCTTGGAATCCATGTGGCCTTTTTTTTGTTTCTTTTTGGGTAACTCTGCTTGTCATTTCAGACGTACCAAACAGCCTCAGCTGTAATACAGAGGTTTGTTAGGAATTATCAGGATCGGAGCAGATATAACTGATTTACCCCATGAAAATTGACAACCACACACAATTATGACCCAAAGAATCCTCAAAGCTTACTATTTTTTGCAAAAGAAAAGCTATTGAAAACACAACCCTTTTAAAAAGATGGACGATTTTTTGGGGTATAACAAAACGAAAAAGCCAAGTCAAACGGGACCGTTGACGACGACGATTGACGAGCTCAACGTATGCAGCTCCGCCGGTGCGCCAGTCCACCACACCGGATCATTAATAAACAAACACTAAAAAACAAACGTTGGCGTCCATCTTTGACCGCTCCCTGCTGGTGTTGCAATTTGCAGCTGCAGTTGCACAGCAACAACCACCCAATGAGATCCGAGCTCGTTAGCTGGATGCTTCCAGTTGCCCAAACAATCAGCCTGTTTGTTTGGTCGTAGCTTATCAGAAATGATCGTAAATTTTAATAAAACAATATTTTTCTCTTTACACAAATCACCCAAGTAAGATTTCTTCAATGAACCAAAGAATTTAACCAAATCGTCGAACCGGCTGATAATATTCCTTTAATCTGCACAGTAGGTGATTTGTTATGCTGTTTTGTGCTTTATACCATGATAGTACTAGTATAATGTAAAGATGCCAGAGTTGTTATTAAAGGGTCCTTTCAGTTTTATTATAAAAAAAGGGGGTCATTTTAGTTTTTGTCCTTGTGGGTCACTCTCGAGTGTGGACGCACGCGCTCACCTCAGCAAGGCAAGCACCTGCTGCCGACTGCCATCGTCAGGGTCAGGTTATGCTGTCGCTCGCGCGGCCGCGACGCGGTGGACGGCAACAAGACCCGAGAGTTTGGTGGGGAAACGCTGTCCGGGGCCGGGGCCGGGTCGTGCGCGTCGTCCGTTTTCCTTGGGCTCTCTCTCGGCGGAGCGCGGAGCGGTGGTGACTGGTGAGTAGGCACGCCGCACGCGGGCCGGGTCGTCCGTCGGCCAGGGGCGGCCACGTAAGCGGTTCCCGATCGGTATCGGTACCACGGACGGTCCGCGGTTGGGACCTGGAGGCTAGCGTTGGTCTCCTGCCGACCCGGTTGCCTCGATCGAGGGCTCAGCCAACGCCGTCCGTGCCTGTTTTCCGCGTCGGCGTACGTGTCGCCCTCCTCCTCGAACACGTACGGCAGCTTCGGCTGGGCGTGCGAGAGTCGTCGTTCGGGAGCGCCTGAGATTGAGAGCGCGACACAAGGGGCGACGAGCGCGGCGCGGGCCGGCGGGAGGGAAGCCAAAGCCATGTCCGGCGGTTAGGCGGGAGCAGTCGTCCGGCCTGGTGACTCGGTTCCCAGTACGTGTTGAAATAACGACCACGCCACGCGCTACAGTGCAGCAGCCAGCAGCCCAACAACCATGGACGGACACGGACCACATGGTTCTTCTCAAGTTCTGGTTACTTGTACGATTAACGTTTGGAGCCAGCTGCACCTTCTGTGTTCGGGAGAAGAGCTGCATGTTTCGTGCTAGCGTTGGGTGAAGGAACAGGAGGCAACCATAAGTACATGCTTCATCCGTCATTCTCACCTTTTGATAAGTCATAGGTAGCTGAATCTATTTTTATAATATTTGGGAGATGAGCTCCTCTTGTTCCATATTTTTTGTGAGAAGTGATTTTTTACTTAAATTGTTTCTATAAGATAAGCTCTATACATACAATAATTATGTACGTGGAGTGAATCAAGAAAATCTTTTTCTTTTCAGCTCACAATGTTCCTTTTCTTATAATCATTTTTTCAGATAACCACTCTCATATCAAATCAGCAAAACAATACTTGACTTTTTTTTTTTCAATAAAAAAACGGGAATCAAACCTAATTCATTTTAGATAACCACTTTATAGAATCGGCAAAAAATTACTTCTCAAAAAAGCTGAATCAAACCTAAAAGATGTTTTGGAGCTGGCATAGTATCCAGGTCTAGATGATGGTATGGTCACTTTTTGAAGCCAACTACCTTTATCCTTCGTGTCAGGGCTGCTCAAACTGTACATATACGTATGTAGATATGTTGTGACATCTTGTTTCTTTTTTAGCCAATTAAAAGATGCTTGTGCCATCTTTGCCGGTTCATCGTGGTAGCACAATGACATTACCAAAACTGACAAAATCGATGGGAGAATCTAGTTTTTGCTTATTTGCTCCCTTGCCATTTCTCTTCTCACATTGCTCAGCTAAAAGAAACCAGTACTAACACGTGTATCATATTGGCAAGCTTGTACCTCTATACGAACATGGACATCTTTATCCTTGCCCTTCTATCCTCCTCGCTTCTCCAATTATAGATGGCCTCAGCTAAAAGCAGACGTGCATCGCGCAGCCAAGACCGATAGCTAAGGCCACGCAAGACGTGGCCTCCCGCCGCGGCCTCACCGCCCACGGGCCTTGCCTCCGGCCGAGAATGGCCCTATGGGCATTCCGTTTGGCAAGGCACTGACGGCAATTTTCACGCGCCGCTTGCCCCGAGGCCCACGAGAGAGAGAACAGGGGGCGCCACAGGCGCCTGTCTTTTATCGCTTCGCCGCCTAGGTGGGGCCGACGGGACGCCTCTGCGGGAAGGAAATTGCCGCTGAGAACCCTAGATCCGCCACCGGTGAGCGCGCCCGCCGATCCGATCCGCCACCGGGACGCCACCACCTCGATCCGTCGCCGGGAGCGCCACACGCCTCCTGTCGCGTGGATCTCGTCGTCCTCCGCCTCACGCCGGATCTCGCGGCCCATGGATCCGGATCTCGTCGGGCTGCGAGGCTCGGTGGATGTGCCACCTGCTCAGCATCGCCATCGTGGTTGGAGGGAGATGGGCGCGCGGCTTAAGGTGGTCGGGTGCGCTCACTCGCTGTGGTCGAGCGGCTTACGTGCTTGGTTGGAGGGGAGAGGAGGGCCACCGAGGGAGGGAGAGGAGGGGGGGAGGCGAGGAGCCGAGGAGGGCGGCCGCGTGGGGAGGCGATCGGCGAGGATAGGGTTCGCGGCAGCGTTTTTGGGGGCTGGGGGCGCTGCCATGGGGGCCGTGGTGGCTTGGTGCTCTTAGCAGTCGGGCTCGATGTGGCCCGCCCATGCTTTTTGCGGGCCGTGCTTGGGCCGGGCCGACGGAGTTCGTTGCATGGCCAATTATATCTCCATTCACCGAGCATCCACCTCTTTGAAGAGTTGTCTGACTTTCATATAGGTGTCATGGCAGCTAAAATTCTTGTGGTTTTAAGTAAAACTGGTGCTTACACTGTTATTATTGCTTAAGGCTTTTACATTTTTTTTATGGGAAGAAAAATGTCTTTTTATATTTGCACATGGACAAAACCGTCAAATTTCTCATGGATCACGCCTAGCCATGGGCCTTACGTGTTCCAATTTCCAGGCCTAGAGGAAATCTAGTATTGGGCTGATTATGCTCAAGCACAGGCCCAGACCAACACGTAGCTCTCTCCACGACTCCACCGGTCCTCTGTCCTTCTGTCCTCTCCCCACCGCCTTGTATTCCTCCTCCCCTTCTCGCCGACGAAACCCTACGCGCACTCGCTCCCAAGCCCTCGCCGCCGACGCCGCGGTCTCGATGTACGCCGACAGGACCTCGGGGCGGAAGCGCTCTGTAATGGACCGCCTCGGGTCGGGCGGCGCCTCGCGCTCGCGGTCTGATGGCGCAAAAAGGTACGCCCTCGAGCTCGCCCGGTTCAAAATCGTTGCTCGCTTCGCCATTCCCGTGCTTGTTGGCGCTACGTGGTCGCGACTTCTGGGCTGGATCGACAACCAGTGAGTGGTGGCTGCGGAAATGTTGTTTATGGACTTCGAATCGAATGGTTCGTGTTGCTGGTACTTTTAAGGCTTGCTTGCAAAAGTTGAAAAGCTTATTACCTTCGTCCTTCGCTAGTTGTGTTGTTTGTATACGGGATCCAATCGGTAGTTAGTGTGTGCAATGCTTGTGGTTGATTGTGTGAATCGGCAGATATATAGATGCTTGTGCTGCTGCTGCTGCTGCTGCTGCTGCAAATGTGATCTAGTCATTGTTTCGAATTACATTGCATTCTTCCTTAATTCGTGTAGAACTAATAGGCAGACCAGCAAAGTGTGTGGATGCACATTTTTGTTCCAGTTTTTTGTAGTTTATGGGTTCGCCCACTTTCCACTCATACAAATGGAAAATACACTGGGTTTGCTTGAGGTGAAACCATGTTTGCTACTCCTGTTATTGCTCATCACCTACCCATCGATGTGCATTTATATTTTAGGCCTGTTTGGATCGGCTAAGGCTAAGGTGCTGTTTGGTTCAGATAAGTAAACGCAAACGTAAAGGGATCGGATAAACAGCGGTACCGTAAACATGGTATGCACTTCCTTGATTTGTTTGGTTATATCTCCGGTAACGTCAACACAGAAAAGAAGCAGTGCATGCATCTTTTGTGCTTGCCTGTTGCATGCATCTTGTCGTTTTGTGCTTCCTTTATTCACCTCACGACCGCGTGAGCAAACAACAAGCGGAGCCGCGGTGTCCAGGTTAGTGAACGATAATTTCCTTTATTCACCTCAGATATCGGATAGCGTCGCGATGGCAGCGGTGTCGCTTTTGCGAAGGGCGGTATCGGATAACGGCGTGATCCGATTACACCGCGCCTAAAACAAACATCATGCAACGGGATCAGTTACCCTCCGCAAACAGATCACGTTACCAACGTCCGAACCAAACAGCACGTAATTGTTAGCCAGAGCTAGAAAATAGCTAGCTAAAAATTAGCCTGCTAACTATTAGCCAGTTAATGTTTGGATCCCCAGCTAATAGGTGCATACATCCTAGCAATGAACTATTAGCCCTTGTTATACAGTTGTGTTTGGCTAATTGACTAACAACTAGCCAAGAGCTTGGCTAAAAATTAGCCCACCCATTAGTCTTGTTTGGATGGGCTAGAGCTATTTTTTAGCTGCTAGTTGTTAGCCCATGGGATCCAAACAGGCTCTTATACACCGACCACATCTTCTTATTGCAGCCTTAACCATGCAATGCTTTGAATGGCTGTTGTGTTTTCACTTTCTGAGAATTACAAATTGTTGATGTGATCAGTTGGTTCAGATATCCCATGTTATTCAGAAGGAGAATAATCTTATTGTTATTGTTTATATATCTCTGCCGGGATTTTGCAGGTTTCGCCGGGATGATGGGACGTGGAGACGTGAGCTTTATAAGGCTTCTAGAGGAACTCAAACTTCATGTAAGGGCCATTGTTCGAATAATTCTGAACATGCCTTTATTCCTGCTTTCCTTCTCATAATTTACCATTAGCTTGTTGCTTCTACTGTGTATGTTTTAGCTGAACCTATTTCCAGAAAGCTGCAATCAAACCAAAAATCTCAAGTGCAGCAAAGGGTTGAGGTTGTGAAGAAATCACCAGTTTCAGATCTTCGTGAAAAGTTATCTGGTGTCCCGAGCCAGCGCCCTCAACTTAGCAGTACTGTTCAGGTGCCAAAACCTGTAAAAGAGGTTATTAAGAGCGACAAACCTGTTCAAAAGAGAGACCCCCCTCCAGCTGCTGCCCCAATTGTCATTAAGAAAGTCAGTGCACCTGCACCCGAACCAGCACCATCTGCACCACCAAAGCAATCTCAGGACAAGGTGAGATGGTTGAGGATCTATGTTGTGTTTTCTTACAGGATTGTATCCTGATCAGTTATTGCAGTTCCACTATTTGTTCTTCTGAAATGGGAAACATCATACCATCATCTTTTCTTATTTTCCATTTGCTGTGGCACTGCCCTGTGAATATAATGGACTACATGACCATTTGATGTTGGAGTCCCTTTGATGTTTGTACAACCTTTGGTTTTGAATTCTGATCTAGTAAATGATTAATATTCTAGCTCTTTAGCATGTTTGAATTCCAAAGTTTCATTTGCCTAGCCCCTTACTGGCACTGCTGTGTATAAATTCTTGTATGAAATTTGGTCTTCGTTAACACTTATTTCAATGCTGTAATAATTTGTTTCTTTGATATGTGCAGGTTGATGCTTCGCTTGACAGTTTACTGAAGTCTCTTGATCTAGAGAAGTATTTGATAAATTTCCAGGCTGAAGAGGCACGTTTGATATATGTGGCAATTTCATATTGTGGGTGTGACTAGTGACCCTAAATATTGTTAATGGATATTCATCTTTCAGGTTGATATGAAAGCACTGGTTTACATGAATGAAGAAGATATGAAATCTTTAGGAATTCCAATGGTACCGCAAGGACTTTGCATTTTTCTTACTTTGCCTTTTTCTTTCCTCAACTGGGTTAGCATGCTTATCCTCTGCTTAAATAGGAGACCTCTCTGGGTTGAAGCAATATGCATATATTTAAGGTGGTAGAATTTGATAATTTTATTAATTCCCTTCTTATAGATTGACAGAGCCATCATAAAAGCGAAACTGTAGCAATTGAGTTACTAACTTATGAGTTATGAACTTTGCTGATGACTTCTTTTTGTTTTTAAACTATTTTGAATGAGTCGCACCCATAGTGTAGCCTTTGTTATCTGCTTTCTACTTGTTGAATATGTATTCAGTCTGACCACCATTTATCCATACTTTTAGTCCCAGTTTGTCTAATGAGAAGTAACTTTGATTGGTAAACTGAATTAGAATGGCCTGATTAGTTGGTGCTGTGTGTTTTCTCTGTGGTTATCATAAATTTAAACCAGATGCTCTAAATAGTGAAAACTTATTCCCTCCAGTTGAAATTATATTTCACTTTGGCTTTGGGCTAAGTCAAACTGCTCTAACTTTGACCAAGTTTCTTTGAAAAATATATTATTATCTACAAGTTCAAAATTAATGCACTATGATAACATATTTCATGATATTGGTGCATTTTTCTAAAACCTTGGGCAAAGTTAGAGAAGTTTGACTTAGAATAAAACAAAACTAATTTGGAATGGAGGAAGTAGGTACTGAAGATATGTTCAGTCAGTGTTTCAGCTAGCCCCACATGCATAGTACATCGAGCTATTGCCATGTCAATGGAAATATTGATTTGTCTTTTTGATATGCATCTCATGTTTTTTTCTCTCCATTTTCAACTACTGAATGTACAACTGAAAAATGGCAGCAATGTCCATTATGTTCTAGTTCCATCTCTGATTGCATCATTACCCAGCAATCATTTGATTTCAATCTACTTCGGTTTATTGTGGATATTCCTTCATTTGCTTCTTGTTTACAGGGTCCCAGGAAAAAGATACTATCAGCAATGGCTCACAGAAAGAGGAAGTCTTCGAAGTCATTGCCTACCAGTACCAGTTGAGCCATCTTTAAGCTTGTGTGGTAGCTAGACAACTCGTTGATCTTGGATATGTGCAAGTGCATCATCATCGACTTGCAGAGTTAACTCCACTGACAGATTCCTATCAATCAAGGCTGAGGCGGTGTATAAATAGAGAACTCCGTGATGTTGGTAGCGCTTGAAGGCAACTAACTGGTTTGTTGATGTACCTATTCTATGTTTTCTGGAATATTTGATGATCATTGGGGTGTTAATTCATGATGATGCCTTGGGGATTGTTTCCCCCTTATCCTGCAAACCCAGTTCTTGCTGGTTGCGTCGTATCGTATATCCATTGCAATTCTAGATTTAATCCAAGTAAAAACTGCTTGAGTTTAGTTAAAACAAAACATACCCCCAAAAAAAAAAAACTACTACTCAGTGAGGGGTGTGCTGGAGAAGACATGTTCCCATTTCCTACAACGCACAGGTTCTTTTCCTTTTGCTAGTTCTCTCGTGCGTTGCCCTGCCCTTCGAGACTTCGAGGCCGGCGGCAGCGGTGGCTTTCTTCGCTGCCTGTTCGTCGTCTTCATCAAGGCGATACGCTACGCAGCCTCGCTTCGTGGACGTGTCCCACTACCTCACAACTGCGCTCGAGAACCGGCATTCGCTCCACGCGTATCCCTCCCGGCAACTCGAGGAAGGCAGCGGGCGGACCGGTCGGCTTCCTGTGCGGCTGTGCTTCTCTCTCTCTCTGGGAAATTGGGAACCCGGATCTCCTCCCACCACTCAATCCCCTGCCATCACCGTGACCCAATCCCTTGCTTCCCTGGCGTCATTTGGATCGTGCGCGAATTGGCCCAGGTCGACGTTTTATTGCGTCCGTGTACTACTAATGCTCATCAAAGCTAATTCAACATTGACTTTACATATTATTTGACCATAATTTAAAATGGCAGAGTTCTAAAGTTCAGCACTGAACCATGGGATACCACCAAAATCAGGAAACGAGCTCTAAAATTCAAGAAAATAATAGTAAAATCCATGTCTAAAATTCAAAAATAATAACAGAAAATGAGCAAGAGAAACCACTTTTCGTCTGTAAAATTCGACAAAATAAATGTATGGCAAGGTGCAGCAACGATTGAAACATTATACAAAAAATGTCTGATGTAATCACATAGTTATATACTGGAACATTCTTCACCAAATTTAAAAGTAACTCACGGCTAAGCAAGAAAGACATGCCCATCAACATATTGAACTAGGTAGCTTTCACATGCATACAAATTTAGAAAACAAGACATTCTGTTCTCAATATTCCCAAATAAATAAAATATTCCCATCATCCTAGCAGCGCTGAAGAATGGATCAATGTGGCCATCATCCCAGCAGTGCCGAAGAACAGATCAATGTGAAAGAAGTTGAACTCAAACCACTTGGACTTGCACTTGAAACGAAAAGTGCACTTTCACTTCTATTCCTGCAAGCAAGTCTTTATACTTTTAGACATTGGTGAGCCAACAAGGCAAGAATACTTCTGAGATACCACAAACAAGTGATAAATAAATACTTAGCCAGCAGACCTAGATGTATGTCTAGCTAGTGTGGTACAGTAAGCACTAGCCGACTTGCCTCCGGTACTGCGTATCTCAAATTCTCAGTGTATGCTCGTCGATCGAATGATCGATCCATCAGCAAATTATTTAATTTACAAGGCTGGCAGATGACATATTTACGGTACTAATTGTAGATATCAGAGTGGTGGCGGGCAGCAACATATTTCTGCATTATTGCACGTGTATAATATGTATGTGCTCCAGAGGACAGCAAAAGACCAGAGAACATGGAGAAACTAGTTCTGCTTACCTAAACGGCAAAATAAGAATTACACTGAGCATATAAAAAATCCAAGTGCTAAATTTCTGAAGCTTCTTGGATGTTTTTCCCTGAGATCTTTACTCAATGACAGCCACAACAATGACCACCCACACCCAGTTCCCATCTCGCATTAATTACTTAAAACTGAAATATACATCAGGCATAAAAAAAAGGTGATCATGCTCTGCATCATGGATATCAAAGATGTACTGAAACTGACCAAATAAACAGATAGACATGTTGGACAGATGGGAGAAGGAACCAGAACAAAGCTAAACCTCCTATTGTCATCCCTTACTGCCAAATGAAAGCTGAACCATTATATGGTGATCCTATGCACTGAAACATAAAGGACAAAATGTACACAATTGAAAATAATTTCTCCTACCAATACCATACGTCCATATAGTCTTGAGCAACTCTTACCGGGTGATAGTTGCATGTAACTACTACTATTGAGTTTAACTACTACTACTGAATTGGTTCAAGTAGGATGTGGGACTGCAACCCTTACCAGGGCATGGTGATAGATAGTTGCATGCAACTCTTACCAGCCATTTCATCATCAGAAAAAAATATGCACTAATGTTCTGCCCCGTTTGGCACGGCTCCACTTCACTAGTGAAGCCGTTTTTTTGGGCTTCAGCTCCATGAACAGCTCTATCGGTGGAGCTGGAGCCGTTTTAGTAAATCGTTTGGCAAACTAGCACACTTGCTTTTGATTCAGGCATAACTAGCACACAAAAGTAGCAATTTCATTACACAGCCTGCAGGCTCCCATCAACGCCCCAAGCTCCTATTACTACCGTAGCAATTTCATTCCGCAGCAAGATAGAACCAGCACATTAACCCGTGTTACATAGCCTAGAATATTAGTAGAAAACAGAAGTATTAGAAGTTTGTGTGTAGTATCTACAATTAATCAAAATTACTTCTCTTTGGCATCTCTCTTACACTGAATTTTATTGTCATAGTACGAACCCTGAATTGCATTGCCGCTCCTACACTGAAATCAGGCCTAACTGATCCAAGAAACATCACTAGTGATACTTAAACTATTGTCGTCGAGAATTGCGCTCCATGTTTAGTCCATATGTTAAATACAGATACACAACCTTAGCCATATATATCTTAAATACAGAAACACTACCTTAGTTATATTGTTCTAATAAGTAGCGAGACACTTAGTTTAAATTTAAAAGCGCAATAGGAGATCTCCATATGTTGATAACAGGCTAGTTCAGTAACTTGTATAACTTGAAGCTCTGTAGCACCATATGTCCACACTAATATATGGAACAAGCTTAAAATGCAATGACGACGTCAGAGCTCGGAACTAGAGTCAAAACGGAGACCAAACAGTGGAACCCACACACCAATTCGAATCTCAAGAACTATAGTCCCCCAAGCAAGCCAAGCCAACGCGTGCACTAGCTATCGCGCGGTGTTTAGGCGTAGGCAAGGCGCAAGCACGCGGCAGGACTGGACGCCAAGCGAAGGCGGCCGTGCGATTCAAACCCTAGCAAGAAAAGAGACGAGGAAAAGGGGAAAGGGGATGGGATTGGAAGGAGAAGATGGGGATGTGGGCAGGTGGAGGCGCACCTGATCCACCCGACGCCGCCGGTCTCACTTGCCGAGCGTCCGCGGAGCGGAGCGTCGCTGCGTCGGCGTCGAGCACTCGAGCGTGAGTCGTTCGCGGGAGCGGAGCGGAGCGAGCTCGCTAGCGACGGGCGTGAGTCGTTCCGGCCACGAGTGGAGATGCGCGAGACCCACGCGGTTTGAGGAGGATTGAGTTGGATTCGTTCCCATCCACGTCTTCCCAAATGCGAATTTTGCACTCACGTGGTTTGCCCACCCGGCGTGGATCGGATCCACCGCTAGCGGGGTTTGGCCCCAATCCACGCCAATCCCGCCCTATCCAAACGAAGCCTGAAATGGATGGCAGTCGCATTCATATGCGAGGCTGCGGACGGAGGCCACGGATTCAGCAGAGGGTTCCGATGTCACAATCGTGGTTGACGGCGAGAAGTTCCCTTCTCACCGGGCTGCTCTCTTGCCGCCCGCTCGCCGGTCTTCAAGGCGCAGCTCCTGGGGTCCATGGCCGAGGCCAACATGTCATCCATCACCTTGCATGGCACTGCGCCGGCCACGTTCAAAGTCATGCTTGAGTTCATGTACACACCGATGCTTGTCCTGACGATGACGAGCTCGGGGACTCCCCGGATGACATGTTTCGGCACTTGCTCGCTGCAGCGGACCGGTTTGCCTTGGATCGTCTGAAGATTTTGTGTGCTGCAGACCTGTGGGATAATATATCAGTGGATGCAGTTGCTGCCACTTTGATCTGCGCTGAAACATATAACTGCCCGCAACTGAAAAATAAGTGCATTGACTTCATTGCGGAGGAGAAGAACTTCAAGAAGGTTGTGTTAACAGATGGTTTTGTTCAGCTGGCGTAGCAATTCCCATCGATTCTTGATGAGGTGAGGGGGAAAGTTGGACCATAGAGGCCGGCAGCATGTATCCATTGTAGCCTGTGGCTATAGTGTACTAGCTTTATGGCATTTTCAGTTCGGCAAATGCTATCTAAAGTCTATTGAAAAGTGCTTCAATTTTCTGTTTGTAAGTGTAGCACTATCATGTTACTACTATCATGCAGACTTTTTATTATCCAATCAACAGTTTGGTTAGTGAGGTCGTTATTGTATCTTAATTATTCGCATTGCGTGTCTTGCTCTTGCATAGTATCACAATGCAAGTCCGCACATATATGTCTGTTTTTCTTAAATTCATTTGATTCTTGTATTATGCGATTCGAATCTTGCTTGTAAACTCACTCCACGACAGAAAGATTGCTAGCCGTGTCGACAGAAACATCTGATATCTGAACGTACGTATGAGATTGTTGGACTTCTATGAGTCAAATTTTCAAATTCTCAAGTAATGTATTCGGAATATTTATTATCTCCATGCTAATATAAGGAGTAATACTGCTATGCTATAGTTGTCAGGTTGTAGTATGATCAGCGCATGCTATGTACGTATGGCCTACGGCCTATCCATAACATGTTAAAACTTTATTGTTGTAAAAGTATGTTTTACTTATCAAATTAATAGAGCTCAAAGTTTTTTTCTATCAAAATATGTGTAAATCTATGCCAATCTGCAATTGATTCCGAGAGCCCGACATATGCTTTGGCGGTTGCAAACTAATGCGACTTGAACTTCTTTTTAAACTTGCTACTACATGACTACAAATTTCGGTGATGGACGGTTTCTTTGATGATGTAAAAGCAACAAATACAATGCTACGGGCTTGTTCGGTTAGTGGATTCATGCCCAGGAATCGTTCCTACTCATCTACGATTATATAAACTAGACTATGGTTCTTCCAGCAACCGAACGGTGCCTTAAGGAGATTGCCTTTGGTTAAAATCACACCCTTAAAAAGGACCAAATAAAGATCTTAATTTTAAGAGGTAACTTTAACTTCCGTAACCTTGATTAGAGGCAATACAATTTGGTTTACTAACTGTGTATACATGACTAGTAATACTCTATTTGATTGAATCATGTTGATTGCCCAATTGAACAAATGCAACCATCGGTACAACCTTATTCCATTTATGTAATCTATTCCTAACTAGGGCCCTTTGAAAAGTTATGTTAAGAGGTGTGAAACTAAGAATATGAAACCTTAATCACAAGTACTTCAAAAAATTATCTCGGCAGGAGACTAGTGCCCATAATGGTCCGAACGACGTTGCACCAACTCTTCTACATAGTCTGAACGACTAATTGTAGTAGATAACTAGAGCATCTAATAGCAAATAAACATCAAATTAAATGGTCCCACCGAAGTGTACCTCCTAAGTTAACCAAGAGTTTACAGAAGTGCTAAGCAGCTAAAAAATTACATCTTTTGATGGTAAATATCTTAAGCTGATTCTTTTGACGGTATATATCTAAAGACCAGTTCTTTTGACAGTATGGATCCAATTTTCCCTGAACCAAAACGTACCAAAAAAAAACTAACCGTGTCTCCGCTGAAATACTACAGTACTACTAAGTGAGAGGTGTGCTGAAGATGACATGTTCCCAATGACCCAATCCCACTTGCAACGCAGATTCCCCCAAGCATTTCAAACAGCAAAAGCATCATCCCAGGGGAGAGTTTGCCTCATCATACATTGCCTAAGATGCATTTCCACTGCTTTTGATGGATCCCAACCAAAAATTGGGTGGACAAGTGTCTTAATTATTTTTCTATCTATGCCATCCCCAAGAATTGTGGGTGGAGGCAGCTACTATGCACTTGCCGGAGAATGCACTAAGTGGTGGCAAGCTTACAAGAAGACCCATACCAATGTTTCTTGGAAACAGTTCATCGAGAGACATGCAGAGACATTTGGCATTGATGATCATAGGTCTGCACTGACTGAATGATTTGCTGGACTTAAAACAAACAAAAGAATCGTGGAGGAATACACCTCTCAATTCAAGTCTCTGCAGCTTGATGTCTCAATGCATGATGGCCACTACAGTCCATTATTCTTTGCAACTCAAGATGTTAGAGGACCGAGAGATGATATTAGAGCTGTGGTGGAACCTCGGTGCCGCCATCGTTGAAACAACTGCGATGAATTGCAAAGATCCAACAAAAGGTTGCGAGACAGTAAAAGCAAAAGTTTCGAACAGGAATGTTCGTAACAAGCATCCTCGAAGCCGTGACGAGATGAAGAAACCAAAGAAATCACTATGGGAATCTTTGGAGAGACAAACAACTCGAGAGATTATAGGAAGGCTAACAACTTATGTTATGCACTGTGGAGAAAAGTATGAGCCAGGACATGCGAAATTTGTGGCAAGCGAAACAAACCACAGATCAATGCCTTAGTAGTGAATGACCGACAGAGCAAATTAATGAAGATTTACTAAATGAAATGGCCATTGATGAAGCTCTCACTTTGAGACTTTTGGACAGCTTTCACTCAATGCATTAGCGAGAACCTGAATCGACAGATTCTATCCAATTGAAAGCCACCGTGAGAAACAAGACCATGCTTATTTTGGTAGACACAGGGGCGATCACGCTTTGTTAGCTCTTATTTTGTCCAATTAAACAATCTTCCAACTACACCAATCCAAATACGGTGGATCAAGTTGGCTAATGGGCACTGGATGACCACAACAAAGACAAGTGCAAGGATTAGAATGGTATGTGTAGGGCCATACATTTCATAATCGATATGATAGTCCTAGATCTGCTACCATATGATGCTATCCTAGGGTATGATGGCTCAAGGCTCACAGGTCCAATGCAATGTGATTGGAACCTAAAAACTATGCGCTTTCAAAGACAGAACAAAGACATTCTTCTTAAAGGTATACATCCTCCACCATTGGCACTTAACACCATTTCAGCTAAGCAAGTGTATAAGTCTACACAAGGTAATGACATTTGGGCATATGTCATGGTGGAACCTGCACCACCTCACTCGATTCCTCCCAACAACACGGTACCACGGATGAAGAATTGCAATTGCTATTGCATCAAGATGTTGATGTGTTCCAGAACCTCTTGACTTACCCCGCATATAGAAGCTATGATCATGCTATCTCCTTGTTTCTGATGCGTACCAAAGTGAACTCAAGACCATACCATTATTCTCCTCAAAGACAAAAGCCGAGATAGAGAAGCAAGTGCAAAGAACTATTGCAAGTTTGGTTTGATTACCCATGACCATAGTCCCTTTGCCTCCCCGTACTCTCGTGAAGAAAAAAAGGATGGGACTGGCGCTTTTGTGTAGATTACGAGAGTTAAATGCACTAACAATCAATAATAGGTTTCCCCGCCCATAGTGGAAGAGATTTTGGATGAGTTGACAAAAGCTAAGTACTTTACCAAATTGGACACGAGATCCGGGTATCACCAGATTAGAATGTCGCCGGTTGATGAGTACAAACTGCTTTCAAGACCCATCGTGGTCACTACCAGATTCAAGGTCATGCCATTTGGCCTAACAAATGCACCTCGCTACGCTTCAATGCATAATGAATCAAACACGCAACCATTCTTAAGACAGTTTGTCTTAGTATTTCTTGATGACATCTTAATCTATAGTGCCACCAAACAAGACCATCTTCTTCACATCCAAAGAAGTCTTGGAAACACCGAGAGCTCATACGTTCTATTTGAAAGCCTCCAAGTGTTCCTTTGCTCTTACTGAGGGAGGTGAAGTCCTTGAAGGAGAGGGACTTGAGGTTGGGGTTGTGCTCGACGGAGTTGTCCTCGTAGAACCAGTGCGCCTGCTCCAGCAGGAACAGGATCCTTCGAACGACTCCAGCTCCTCCTTGGGCACATTCAGAATGAACCGGCTGCAGAGGTGATTCAGCTCAGATTGATTTACTCTAGATTGATCTAAGCAAATCCAAAAAGAACTTGAGAGATGGGGTTTGGGGGTTAGGGAAATACCTGCAGAGATCGTCAAGCAGCTCTTGGGCGCTGCAGCTGCCCCTCGATGAAGACCGGTTCAGTCCCCGCCGCCCGCCATCGTCATCCACCGCCAGCCCGCCCTATCAGCGTCTGTTTGTTTAAGATAAGATTTTATTGTGAGCAGCTTGTAGATTGCAAAAGGCTGGATTGTGACAAATTTTGGATCATAAAGAGATAGGGCTGTTTGGCATCAAGCAGGGGTGGATCTAGTTAGAAGTTAGTAAGCATAAAATGGCCAAATAGCTTCAGGTGAGTTTGGGAACTCGGTTTCGCACGGCAAACAGGGAAAATAAGAAGGATGGGAATACCTGGTGGGCCGGAGAAGAGATCGGAGAAGGCTGGGCACCTTCAAGTAGAGGGCGGCGCGCATAGCCCACCCATTGTCGTGCATGAGAGGGGGAGAGAGAGAGAGAGAGCCGCGCACGCGGAGTGAAGGTGACGGATGCGGCGGCGGCGGCGGCGATGAGGACCCGATCTGGAAAGAGGGAGGCTCGATCTGACTGAGGCACTTTGTCAGCGCAAGCGGGCGGCGTCAGCATCTTTACGAAAGGAACGCGAGGAAGGAGACGGCTACGAACGAGGGTGGTCGACTTTCGTGCGCGCCGAGACAAAGGTGGCCATGTTCCGCGTCCGACCCACGCCCACGTGGAGGCCCCGGATGGAGTCCTTGAGCGCCTCCACGCCCGGCCGCGAGCCCCTCGCTAGAAACGGAAGACGCTTGGCGCTGATCCGGCGGGACGGGACGCGATCGCGTCGTCATGGGTAGTGGTCACGCCGTCGGGAGATGGAGGGGTAGGGAGGGAGGCGGGCGGGGAGGGTGGCCGCCGCCGGAGAGACGGCCATCAAGGCCAGGCGGTGACAGTCGTGGAGCTCGTCGGGGCTAGGGTTGCGGGGAAGGAGGAGGAGCAGAGAGGGGGGAGGCCGGTGGGGAGGGGCGATGCGCCGGGCGAGGTGGAGCTCGTCACAGCTAGGGTTGGAGGCGCGGCGGGGTCGGGTGCTGTCTTGATGAGAAATGGAGATGGGGATGGGGCGAGAACCGAGAGATGGAGACGGGATGGGAGCCGTGCTTAGCGCGTACAAGCATGGTCGGTGAATCGTTTTTATCGATGGTAAGGAGGAGAGATATTAAATGTGTTCATCTCGCCCGATTTGTTTTTAAGTGATGGTAGCATGGAGGAGGCATTAAATGTGTTCACCGCTTTCGACCGACCCTGCGTGAGTGAAGATGTCCAATGCTTTCAAATTTCTTGAGTGAATTTCGGATAGCTTAGGGAGGCACTTTCGTGCATGCATGAAAATTCACTGCCTAGTATCTATTGATAGTAAATTCATTAATGTAAAAGGAGAAGGCACATGTGATGTAAATTCCTCCTGTCATAGTTACCTTTTTTATGTAAAGGACACGTGAAAGCACAGTGATGTAAACCCCCCTACTGTAGTAACTTTTTGCATGCAAACTACACCTACAATTTATATTGTCCTTGCATGCATGGTCATTTAGTTTTTCATCTACTTCATTGAATGCGTCCACCTGCTTCATCTATCCACTGCCGAATGCATGGAGGAAGGCCGGTTGTGACGCGCTTCATCTGAGTCGTGGATTTTCTATCTAACGCACCAACTAAATAGAACGTACGTGGACACCCTGGGAGGCCGCCGATTCGGCGTGCCTTTATATCTCTAATGTGCTCCAGAGGACAGCAAAAGACCAGAGGACATGGAGAAACTAGTTCTGCTTACCTAAACGGCAAAATAAGAATTACACTGAGCATATAAAAAATCCAAGTGCTAAATTTCTGAAGCTTCTCGGATGTTTTTCCCTGAGATCTTTACTCAATGACAGCCACAACAATGACCACCCACACCCAGTTCCCATCTCGCATTAATTACTTAAAACTGAAATATACATCAGGCATAAAAAAGGTGATCATGCTCGCATCATGGATATCAAAGATGTACTGAAACTGACCAAATAAACAGATATACATGTTGGACAGATGGGAGAAGGAACCAGAACAAAGCTAAACCTCCTATTGTCATCCCTTACTGCCAAATGAAAGCTGAACAATTATATGGTGATCCTATGCACTGAAACATAAAGGACAAAATGTACACAATTGAAAATAATTTCTCCTACCAATACCATACGCCCATATAGTCTTGAGCAACTCTTACCGGGTGATAGTTGCATGTAACTACTACTATTGAGTTTAACTACTACTACTGAATTGGTTCAAGTAGGATGTGGGACTGCAACCCTTACCAGGGCATGGTGATAGATAGTTGCATGCAACTCTTACCAGCCATTTCATCATCGTAAAAAATATGCACTAATGTTCGCCCCATTTGGCACGGCTCCACTTCACTAGTGAAGCCGCTTTTTTGGCTTCACTCCATGAACAACTCTATCGGTGGAGCTGGAGCCGTTTTAGTAAATAGTTTGGCAAAACTGCTCCACATATAGAGTTCCCTAAAACATGCTCTCACAGTAACGCCATGCGCGAGAATGAGGTGAAGCCGGGTGAAACCACTATTTTTGGCTCCATCCCACCACAAACCTCTGTGAGAGCACAATTTAAGGGGCTTCAAGGTGAAGCCGTTTTGTTTTACCCCGTGTCGGTGCACCGTAAAAGGGGTACCCTAAGCAAAAGCCGAAAAAACTCATAATCCGAGGCCGGCTCGGCGAATCCGATCTCGGACCAAATCTCCGCCTCGCCCGAGGCCCGGTCGTGGTCTCGGAGGTCCCGATCCCACTCCGCCTACTTGAGGCCGGCTCGCCCCCCGTGTCCTCGCCGCCTCCGCCTCGACCCCCTCTGGCAGTCGTTGTCTCATCCATTTAATGCCCTGCGAGCACCCATTGCGCCACCACGACCGGCAGGTATAACAACAGGGCGATAGGACAACGGTCCAATCTCCTTTTACCATCCCTCATCGACGGTGTAGGGTTACCGTGCCACGTGGACACACGTCCCGCACTATTCCACCTAAACCGAGTATGACGCCGACCGCCGAGGCCCCGTGATCGCACGCAGAGAACGCCCAAGGCCTCGGATGGATAACTAGCTCTCCGCCTCGCCAAATGGCCTCGAGAGGCCTCGGACAGAAACCGATTCTCCGACTCCCCGAGACCCGCCCAAAAGGCCTCGGGCGGTTAGTTACTAACGCTCCACCTCGTTCAAGACGGGCTCGGCAAACCACCCCATCGCCTTCGCTTCGACCAACCACTCCCACGACGTCATCCGCATGATGGCTAGGAGTGGCCGACGAGACGCAAATCACATCGAAGACCATGCCGCCCGAACAAGACAAGGCAGAGTTGCAAGCATCGCGGCGCAAAGACCTTGTGCCACGACTAAATGTCCATACCGCCTTTGTCTTCGCTTAACTCTAACTACTCCGAGGACGGCCGCGGCATGGGGAGTTAAGCTCGGATCCTCAGCCTCCCGAATCGAGGTGCGGTGGTCACCGCTCCACCCACGCCTCGACAATTTACCTCGTGGTCTCGACAACCTTGGGGTTCACACCGCCGAGCCCCCCCACGATGGCTCGGCCTCGCACCGGCTAAGCCTCGGCGACTTGTGCGGACAACGCCTACTGACCAAACGCGTCGCTCGTCGGCCCTACATCAAGCTATTACATCGCGACAGATCGGATGTGACCGGTGCGCCGCTTCCCGGCCAGGATGTAACCACTCCATCGACTATTCCGCCCGCAAAGAAGCAAAGCTACGGTGTCTCGGACAAAGCCGCCTCTGTTCACACGACGCCACGTAACTAAGCGCATGTATCACCCCCATCCCCCTTCTATTATAAAAGGGAGGGACCGGGCTGCTAGGGGACGAGGGACACGGCTGAATCGGAACACACTTAGGCACATACTGAACTCACGAGGAAGACGAACACACAGTCAGCGTAGCACCCACACTTAGATCGGCGTCTCGAGCAATTCGTCCCGTTCATCATAGAGACTTGGGGCTAGCTCCCTCTCTCGCCTCGCTTAACCCCCCTACTACGAGCACTTGATGCAAGGAATACAAGATCGATCTCCTAGGCCGGGACGTAGGGCACCGATTGCTCGAACCAAGATAAACCTTGTGTCTCTTTGCATCACCATCCGGGATTAGGGACACGCAGTACAAATTTACTAGTTGGTTGAGGACCCCGGTCCGAAACACCGACACCGTTTGGCATAAAATGGCTCAAAAGCGGCTCCTCAAGCCGATGGAGAAGCCACGCCAAACGGGGCTAAGAAGGGTCCAAATAAGTACATTATTGCACATGACATCTATCCGACCATCTAACTCCCACAAATGAGATGAAAACCATACTACCTGCAAAACTAGTTGAATTCCTGCAATCTTGCAACTTGCTTTTAATTCAGGCATAACTAGCACACAAAAGTAGCAATTTCATTACACAGCCTGCAGGCTCCCATCAACGCCCCAAGCTCCTATTACTACCGTAGCAATTTCATTCCGCAGCAAGATAGAACCAGCACATTAACCCGTGTTACATAGCCTAGAATATTAGTAGAAAACAGAAGTATTAGAAGTTTGTGTGTAGTATCTACAATTAATCAAAATTACTTCTCTTTGGCATCTCTCTTACACTGAATTTTATTGTCATAGTATGAACCCTGAATTGCATTGCCGCTCCTACACTGAAATCAGGCCTAACTGATCCAAGAAACATCACTAGTGATACTTAAACTATTGTCGCCGAGAATTGCGCTCCATGTTTAGTCCATATGTTAAATACAGATACACAACCTTAGCCATATATATCTTAAATACAGAAACACTACCTTAGTTATATTGTTCTAATAAGTAGCGAGACACTTAGTTTAAATTTAAAAGCGCAATAGGAGATCTCCATATGTTCATAACAGGCTAGTTCAGTAACATGTATAACTTGAAGCTCTGTAGCACCATATGTCCACACTAATATATGGAACAAGCTTAAAATGCAATGACGACGTCAGAGCTCGGAACCAGAGTCGAAACGGAGACCAAACAGTGGAACCCACACACCAATTCGAATCTCAAGAACTATAGTCCCCAAGCAAGCCAAGCCAATGCGTGCACTAGCTATCGCGCGGTGTTCAGGCGTAGGCAAGGCGCAAGCACGCGGCAGGACTGGACGCAAGCGAAGGCGGCCGTGCGACTCAAACCCTAGCAAGAAAAGAGACGAGGAAAAGGGAAAGGGGATGGGATTGGAAGGAGAAGATGGGGGATGTGAGCAGGTGGAGGCGCACCTGATCCACCCGACGCCGCCGGTCTCACTTGCCGAGCGTCCGCGGAGCGGATCGTCGCTGCGTCGGCGTCGAGCACTCGAGCGTGAGTCGTTCCCGGGAGCGGAGCGGAGCGAGCTCGCTAGCGACGAGCGTGAGTCGTTCCCGGCCACGAGTGGAGATGCGCGAGACCCACGCGGTTTGAGGAGGATTGAGTTGGATTCGTTCCCATCCACGTCTTCCCAAATGCGAATTTTGCACTCACGTGGTTTGCCCACCCGGCGTGGATCGGATCCACCGCTAGCGGGGTTTCGTCCCCAATCCACGCCAATCCCGCCCTATCCAAACGAAGCCTGAGATGGATGGCAGTCGCATTCATATGCGGGGCTGCGGACGGAGGCCACGGATTGAAGCTGGAGTACGCGTAGACCTCTCTCGATTATTTCACTCTCTACTCGCGTAATTGCATGCCTACCCACTCGCGAAAGAATACGAGATGACCTCTTCGATCTTCGTTCTCTCTTTACGACTAATTACTCCTCTTCATTCTTCACTACTCTCGGGCTTCTCGGAGCCCCAAGCGTCGGCCAGGCTCCGCGCCTCCACACCCACCGGTGACCGTACTAGCAGCGCTATATATACACTCAGTGACTCAGATGCACAGCAGTGTCCAGCTCTATCTGCAACCCCTTCCAGCTACTTAAACATGAGTGCAAGCATGTTCAATTCTTGTTTCACGCATCAGTTCAAACTCAACTTTTTGGCGACGAAGAAGGTCGCCATTAGGCACCCAGTCAGCTCCGGGGACATCTCCGCTGGAGGATCAAATGCTACCCGCGTGGAAGTAGGAAATTTGACAACGGTGGAGTATGTATCTATCTTCCTCTACCATGTGAGCGAATCCAAAGACGCCAAAGCTATCTTCGTCGAGGCCTTAGTGATGGACAAAGACGGTGCTCTATCTTCATCCCAAAAAAAAAGGCTGGTGCATGATTTCGCACCAAAGAGCAGTGGTAGTAAGTCTAGTAACAGCCACGGCTGGCATCACTTCGTGAAGCGAAGCGTCCTAGAGTCGTTCTACTTGACGAATGGCTCGTTTATCATCACGTGTGGGGTCAAAGTTGTGCAGGGCGACCGCCTCAAGGTGCCGCCCTCGACCTCGAACATGGGAAGCCATCTCGGCCTCCTGCTGGATTCCGCAGAGGGTTCCGATGTCACAATCGTGGTTGACGGCGAGAAGTTCCCTGCTCACCGGGCTGTTCTCTTGCCGCCCGCTCGCCGGCCTTCAAGGCGCAGCTCCTGGGGTCCATGGCCGAGGCCAACATGTCATCCATCACCTTGCATGACATTGCGCCGGCCACGTTCAAAGTCATGCTTGAGTTCATGTACACACCGATGCTTGTCCTGACGATGACGAGCTCGGGGACTCCCCAGATGACATGTTTCGGCACTTGCTCGCTGCAGCGGACCGGTTTGCCTTGGATCGTCTGAAGATTTTGTGTGCTGCAGACCTGTGGGATAATATATCAGTGGATGCAGTTGCTGCCACTTTGATCTGCGCTGAAACATATAACTGCCCACAACTGAAAAACAAGTGCATTGACTTCATTGCGGAGGAGAAGAACTTCAAGAAGGTTGTGTTAACAGATGGTTTTGTTCAGCTGGCGCAGCAATTCCCATCGATTCTTGATGAGGTGAGGGAGAAAGTTGGACCATAGAGGCCGGCAGCATGTATCCATTGTAGCCTGTGGCTATAGTACTAGCTTTATGGCATTTTCAGTTCGGCAAATGCTATCTAAAGTCTATTGAAAAGTGCTTCAATTTTCTGTTTGTAAGTGTAGCACTATCATGTTACTACTATCATGCAGACTTTTTATTATCCAATCAACAGTTTGGTTAGTGAGGTCGTTATTGTATCTTAATTATTCGCATTGCGTGTCTTGCTCTTGCATAGTATCACAATGCAAGTCCGCACATATATGTCTGTTTTTCTTAAATTCATTTGATTCTTGTATTATGCGATTCGAATCTTGCTTGTAAACTCACTCCACGACAGAAAGATTGCTAGCCGTGTCGACAGATACATCTGGTATCTGAACGTACGTATGAGATTGTTGGACTTCTATGAGTCAAATTTTCAAATTCTCAAGTAATGTATTCGGAATATTTATTATCTCCATGCTAATATAAGGAGTAATACTGCTATGCTATAGTTGTCAGGTTGTAGTATGATCAGCGCATGCTATGTACGTATATGGCCTACGGCCTATCCATAACATGTTAAAACTTTATTGTTGTAAAAGTATGTTTTACTTATCAAATTAATAGAGCTCAAAGTTTTTTCTATCAAAATATGTGTAAATCTATGCCAATCTGCAATTGATTCCGAGAGCCCGACATATGCTTTGGCGGTTGCAAACTAATGCGACTTGAACTTCTTTTTAAACTTGCTACTACATGACTACAAATTTCGGTGATGGACGGTTTCTTTGATGATGTAAAAGCAACAAATACAATGCTACGGGCTTGTTCGGTTAGTGGATTCATGCCCAGAATCGCTTCCTACTCATCTACGATTATATAAACTAGACTATGGTTCTTCCAAAGAACCGAACGGTGCCTTAAGGAGATTGCCTTTGGTTAAAATCACACCCTTAAAAAGGACCAAATAAAGATCTTAATTTTAAGAGGTAACTTTAACTTCCGTAACCTTGATTAGAGGCAATACAATTTGGTTTACTAACTGTGTATACATGACTAGTAATACTCTATTTGATTGAATCATGTTGATTGCCCAATTGAACAAATGCAACCATCGGTACAACCTTATTCCATTTATGTAATCTATTCCTAACTAGGGCCCTTTGAAAAGTTATGTTAAGAGGTGTGAAACTAAGAATATGAAACCTTAATCACAAGTACTTCAAAAAAATTATCTCGGCAGGAGACTAGTGCCCATAATGGTCCGAACGACGTTGCACCAACTCTTTCTACATAGTCTGAACGACTAATTGTAGTAGATAACTAGAGCATCTAATAGCAAATAAACATCAAATTAATGGTCCGACCGAAGTGTACCTCCTAAGTTAACCAAGAGTTTACAGAAGTGCTAAGCAGCTAAAAATTACATCTTTTGATGGTAAATATCTTAAGCTGATTCTTTTGACGGTATATATCTAAAGACCAGTTCTTTTGACAGTATGGATCCAATTTTCCCTGAACCAAAACGTACCAAAAAAAAAAACTAACCGTGTCTCCGCTGAAATACTACAGTACTACTCAGTGAGAGGTGTGCTGAAGATGACATGTTCCCAATGACCCAATCCCACTTGCAACGCGCAGATCCCCCCCCCCCCCCCTCCCTTTGCTAGTTCTCTTGTGCGTTGCCCTGCCCTTGGAGGCCGGCAGCGCCACAGCGGCGGGGGCTTTCTTCGCTGCCTGTTCTCGTCGTCTGCATCAAGGCGCTATGCTACGCAACGCAGCCTCGTGTCGTGTTCCAGTACCTCACAACTCCGCTCGAGAACAGGCATTTGCTCGACGCGTATCCCGGCAATTCGAGGAAGGAAGGCCGCGGATCCATCGCCGGCGGACCTGTCGGCTTCCTGTGCGTCTCTAACGTGCGCGTGTGCACCGGGCATCCGCGAAAAATCTGACTGCTTTCCTCGTGTGCGACAGTGCGACGGTGTTTCGTTCGAATCGTTTCGCGGCGGCCCGAGTCGGACGCCGACGCGCCGCACGAGTAGATCCGCCTTTGACACCCGCAGGCCGCAGCCCCCGCACCGCACGCACCGCCTTCCTTTTACCTTTCCGTTCCGTTCGATTCCGTCCCGTCCCCGTTCCTGTTCAGCACAAGCCCAACCCCTGCCGCGCGCGCGGCTATGGCGGCGGCGACCGGCGCAGGCGCGGTGAGCGAGGGGATGCGGCGGCTCACGCAGCTCTCCCTCGTCTCCAAGGTCTGCTCGGAGCTGGAGTCCCACCTCGGCGTCGCCGACCGCGTCCTCGCCGAGTTCGTCGTCGACCTGGGCCGCGCCTCCGCCTCCGCCGCCGCCTTCGCCGCCGCGCTCAGGGACCACGGCGCCGAGCTGCCGGACTACCTCGTCCGCTCCCTCCACGCCGTCATCGCCGCCATCCCCGACACCGCCCCGGCCCCCGCTGTCCCCACCTCCCGTGGTGCCCACGGTACAGGGGCGCGCGTGGACAGGGCGGCGGGGGAGGACGAGGACGAGGACCACGAGCTGGAGCCGGAGCTGCACCAGGTGCGCCGGGGAGGGTCACCCGGGTGGCCGACGCCGGGTGCTTCGTTCGCCTTGGCGCCGGCCGCGAGGGCCTCGTGCACGTCTCCCAGATGCCCGGCCGCCGCCGCGCTGGCGCCACCGTCACGCGCGGCCAGGAGGTGTTCGTCAAGGTCGTCTCGGTGGACGGCGCCAAGCTGGAGCTGTCGATGCGAGACGTCGATCAGGATACCGGGAGGGATCTCCTGCCGACGCGTCGAAACCCTGGGGAGGAGGACGCGCCGGAGCCGCCGGGAGGAGGAAGGGGGTTTCTGGGATTTTCGTTCCCGATGAGGACGAGGACAAGGCTGGTCCTCCGCCACGCAGGTCAACTAGGCGGATGACCTCACCAGAGAGGTGGGAGGTGAAGCAGCTGATTGCGTCGGGGCGTTGGATGCCAAGGACTACCCGGTGTTGGATGAGGATGATGAGGGGGTGATTTACCAGGAGGAAGAAGTGGAGGAGCTTGAGATTGAACTCAATGAGGATGAGCCGGCGTTCTTGCGGGGAAAAGGGTGATCCTCGGCTGACATGTCTCCGGTGAGGATTTCCATGAATCTTGAGGGGTCGATGAGCCGTGCGGCAGTAATGCAGTCTGCGTTTATTAAGGAGAGGCGTGATATTCGCACCCAGGAGCAAAGAGGAATGGTTGATGCAATCCCCAAGGACCTTAATCGGTCATGGGAGGATCCCATGTCAAGTGGTGGAAGGTATCTGATGCAGGAGCTCATGGGCACTGGACTATCAGCACAGAGTGTGCCGGAATGGAAGATGACATATGGGAAGGTCGGTACATATGGGCAGAAGTTGAGGCATTCGATTCAGGAGCAGAGACAAAGCCTTCCAATATTCAGGCTGAAAAAGGAGCTGATCAATGCTGTTAATGACAACCAAGTTGTGGTGGTTATCGGTGAGACTGGCTCAGGGAAAACAACCCAGGTTACGCAGTACCTCGCCGAGGCAGGGTATACTACAAAGGGAAAGATTGCATGTACTCAACCTCACGGGGTTGCTGCAGAGTCGATTGCAAAGCGAGTATCAGAGGAGGTTGGTTGTCGAGTGGGTGAGGAAGTTGGTTATTCTATACGCTTTGATGACTGCACAGGACCTGAAACTGTCATCAAGTACATGACAGACGGCATGCTCCTACGAGAGATTTTGATGGATGGAGACCTGTCTTCTTATTCAGTGGTCATGCTTGATGAGGCACACGAGAGAACCATCTACACTGACATTCTCTTCAGCTTGCTAAAGCAGCTAATTAAGCGGAGAAGTGATCTCAAGTTAATAGTCACTTCAGCCACTCTTGATGCGGAGAAGTTCTCTGGTTATTTTTTCGATTGCAATATTTTCACAATTCCTGGAAGAACGTTTCCAGTTGAGATATTACATACAAAACAGCCAGAGAGTGATTACATGGATGTTGCACTGATCACGGTATTGCAGATCCATCTTACTGAACCCAAAGGAGATATCCTATTGTTCCTGACTGGCCAGGAAGAGATTGATCATGCTTGCGAGCGTCTCCATGATAGGATGAAGGCATTCGGTGGGGACATACCAGAGCTGATCGTTTGTCCTGTGTACAGTGCTCTTCCTACTGACGTTCAATTAAAGATATTCGAACCGGCTCCTCCTGGTAAGAGGAAGGTGGTTGTGGCCACCAACATAGCGGAAGCATCTATTACCATAGATGGGATTTACTATGTTGTTGACCCAGGCTTCGCGAAGCTAAATGTCTATAACCCAAAACTAGGGCTAGATTCACTGGTTATCACCCCGATCTCTCAGGCGTCAGCTAAGCAAAGAGCAGGGCGTGCTGGACGTACAGGTCCAGGTAAATGTTATCGTCTATACACTGAGAGTGCCTATCGCAATGAAATGCCACCAACAACGACTCCAGAAATTCAGAGGGCCAACTTGGGGTGGACGGTTCTTAATATGAAGGCAATGGGAATAAATGATCTTTTGTCATTTGACTTCATGGACCCTCCAGCATCTCAAGCACTCATATCGGCTATGGAACAACTGTACAGTCTTGGTGCCTTAGATGAAGAGGGTCTTCTTACCAGGCTAGGGAGAAAAATGGCTGAATTTCCACAAGAACCACCTCTTTCTAAGATGCTCCTTGCTAGTGTAGACCTTGGATGCAGTGATGAAATACTGACAATCATTGCAATGATTCAAACTGGGAACATATTCTATAGACCAAGGGAGAAGCTAGCACAAGCAGATCGGAAAAGATCAAACTTTTTCCAGCCGGAAGGTGATCATCTCACCCTACTCACTGTGTATGAGGCATGGAAGGCAAAGGGTTTTTCAGGACCATGGTGTGTTGAGAATTTCATTCAGGTAAACTCACTAAGGAGGGCTCAGGATGTGCGAAAACAGCTTCTTGAGATAATGGACAAGTTCAAGCTCAACGTCATCTCTGCCAGGAACAATTCCACCAAGATAGGGAAAGCCCTCGCTGCTGGATTCTTTTTCCACGCTGCAAGGAAGGACCCCAGTGGAGGGTACCGGACCCTCGCTGATCATCAGCAGGTTTACATCCACCCGAGCAGCGCCCTCTTTAACCAGCAGCCACAGTGGGTGATCTACCATGAAATTGTTATGACAACGAAAGAGTATATGAGGGAGGTCACGGCGGTGGACCCAAGATGGCTAGTAGAGGTGGCACCGAGGTTCTACAGGTCAGTGGACCCAACGAAGATCAGTAAGCGAAAGCGCCAAGAAAGGATCGAGCCTCTGTATGATAGATACAATGAACCCAACTTGTGGCGCCTGAGCAAGGGCCGCTGGTGATTTTCATCATTTCTTGCAGATCTTTGGTGTAATGTTACTGTAGTGTATATATTGAGGTGCTCTGTTAATGCATATGCTCGAATGATTGCAGCCCAGTGATACATGTATAGTTTTCTGTTCTTAAAGTCGCAAGACTTATAAGGAGTACTTTTTTCCCTTTGAACCGGATGCCAAATGATGATGAGTTTATCACAGTGATTTGCTTGTTTTCTGCTGCTGCTGCTGGTTTGACTGAAACCGATTGAATGTTTATTACAGTGCGGTTACACATTAAATCTGGGTATCCTTATATGTAGCAAAAACTATCATATTTGAGAAGATACCTCTTATGACTGGATCAGTGATGATATACAACACGTTGAAAGATGGACCAATGAGGTACTGATTTCAGATCTGGTGTTGTCCTTGTATTGCGTTTTGCTATTTGAGCTTAGCTTTGTAGGAACCTTCTGTTTTGATGCGTTCCAATCTGTGTTTCCTTCGGCTGGATTGTTGAACTATTTTGTAACACCCCAGGTGTTTCTCACCAGTTAAGCAATGGGTTTAAACTCAACCATGGAATGTTAAGTGGTGATGGAGATGATAGATCAAATCTACAAAAATGAGCCACCACTTAAACTTGGACCATGCACCATTGCTTACATGTTGCCCTTTCCAAAAAGTATGCTTGAGTAATGTTGGATGTACTTCTTTTATGTGTCTCACATCAATATCCATCTATATTGATCCATGGAAAAATTTCATGAAGTTTGGAATCAAGAAGTCACATGAAATGACAAGTTATGTCCTTGCTTGAATTGTTTTATAAAGTGAATGGAAATGTAGGTCATCAACCAAACCTTGCAACCTTGCCCAAATGACTCTAGATGAACTCTACAACAAAAGTCATGAAAGGTTTATGTTGGGCAAATGCCAAGAAAATGCTCAATGGATCAAAAAGGATAATCTAAGTTTTATCGTGATCCTACTTTGGTCAAAGTAGAACTATAGGTTCTATGCAAGCTTTGATGTTGGACCTTAAATAAAAGTTGTAGCTCATATTATGTAGAAGAAACTTTGTTTTTACACTAAGACCTAGATCAGCTTGAAAATAAGTCAAACAGAGGTCACAAGATTGAATCTACTGCAGTTTTCAGCGCTTGGAAATATTCTAAGTCTGGAATTTCATTGACATCAGCATTGGCGTCTCACGTTCTCCGAAATTCGTTAAGCAACTTGAGTTGGTCCAAAAATAAAAGTTGAAGGCTATACTATGGAGAAGAGCATGCAAAAAGTTGCACTGAGTTTGACCGAGTTTTGACCTCCGAAAGTCAATTTCCGTGACCGTTATTAATGTGTTGACACTAGCAGTTTGTGGCTTAATTACCTGCTGATGAAGAGCTCTAATGACCTTGGTCTCTTAATGAAAAATGTAGAGCGGGCCGAGTACAGAAAACTTCGTTTTGGGCCTATGGAACAAATCGGCCCGTAGCTGGCCCAAACCTGCGCTCCACCATGTTCACTCCGTCGCTCGCTAGGTGTTCGCGGAAATGCCCCAACGGATGCCGCGTGGCCTGTGCGTGGCGACCATGCGTGAGCGCGCTCCCGCCATTGCAGCGCGCCGTTGCCGCGTGGTCTGCCCCTGTCGCGTCCCTGCGCCTCCTGTAGTGAAAGCCGAGCGCCCGAGCTCCCTCTGGCTCTCTCTGCCTCACTCATGCTGCTTCTCTTCCTCTCGCTTCGGAGTTGCAAACCATGGCCACGGTGGTGCTCCCATGGCAGCCGTGGCGCTGCTCTCTCCTTTCGCCTCCGCCCCAAGCTAAGGTGGCCACACCTTCGACATCCCCACCTTGCCGCCTCCCCCGACCGTTTGTTCGACCACCCATCACGCTTCTGACCTCTGACGGCCACCGTTGCTGCCAGATGTCCCGCGCCGCCACAGTTCTTGCGCTCCGTGGTCGGGCCGTCTCAGTGCAACCATCGGCCAGGCCGGCCTCTCCCTCGCCACGCGTGGGCTCAGGCAAGCCAGCGCCCTCGCCGCTCGCCGACGCGCTTCCCTCCCTGCCGAGCCGGTCGAGTCGCCGGCCCGGCCACCACGTCTTGTGCTTCTGCGTCTGTTGTGAGATAGAGAAGACGAAGGGCCACGCAGGAATAAGATATTTTACAGGGGTTAAGTGAAGAAGTTGTGACTCATGTGAATAGTGCAAATGAGGACCTTTTCGCTGGAGTTTAATTTGTGTTTACTGCAGGGACCTCGATGCAAGATTTAAATTTCCTTTCTCTGATTTTTGCAGATTTGAATGCTCCACTTTGAAAATTCGTAGTAATTTGTAGAAAAATCTTAAAATAGTAAATGATGACTTTTTGGAATCCTTGTGAAATTGTCTATGCAGTAGATCTATAATATTATATGTTTTAGTTTAAATATTTTTCTGTAAAAATAGATCTATGCAGTTAGGTTCCAAATACTAGTTATGTCTTGTCTTTTTCATAACTGAAGTTGTGGTGCTCAAATAAATGTGAAATTTTTATGGAGTCTTACTCTGGTGATGTTTGATGTCTGGTAAAAATTTCAGGAGTTTAGGATTGATGGTTTAAGAGTTATAAAAATAACAAATTCCTTGTGTTGCTTTGCTTCTATTCTGAATAGTCCTGCATGTTTGAATTAATTGGCTCAGTTAAGTTATGAATCATGACTTTATGATAATACATGAGTTGTATTACTTTTATTAAGCTTTTGAAAAAGCTAAATATCATGATTTTTGGTTAAGTAGATCTTGAGTTATACTTGCTTAAATCTCTGTGGCTGTTTCTGCCCAAATCCAGAGAGGGTTTCCTTGTTCTTACTGTGGGGCCTTCTTAATAGTAGAATTAGTTTGAGGTGTTTACAACAAAGTTCTTTATAATTTGACAAGCTTTCTAAAAAGTTTAGAACCACATTTATTGGACATATATAACTCCATTTATAGCTGTTTAAAGTGGCATGTCAGTTTCTATCTATGTTTTGGACAGAGATGTAATTATTAGATTAATTGACCCATCTAACTGTAGAATCATCTTAATATGAGAATAAGAAAGTTGTAGGTAACTTCCTAAGCTTTTTAAAAAGTTATGGTTCATGTTTGTTGGAGGTCTAGAACTCCAGTTATGTTTCTCTGAAGTTCCTATCAGTTTTCTATACCACTGCTGTTGGGTTGCATTTGCAGTTTTGCTTGTGCAATTATTTTCGTGGTGTAAATGATGTTTTCTATGGTTGTAGTGAATACAAAAGTTGTAGCAAATTTCATGATCTTTCTTGTGTTCAAATTGTAAGGCCATAGGCCTGATAGTGTAGGAGTTACATGACTTTTAAGTCTTCTGTCAGGTTTTGATTGTATTCTGAGTAGATCTGAAAGATGCTAGTGTTTGATCTAGTTAGGATTTGAATGAACTTTTGGTGATAATAACAAAGTTGTAGATAATTCATGTATCTAGCTGTTGTTAAAATTTGGTGATATTTGGTCTTGTGGTTTGTGAGTTATGCCTGTTTAAAGTTGAGTTTCAGAAATGGCTGCTTTCTGTCAATTGTGGACCAGTTTCTGTAAATGGATATATTTGGCTTAGTTAACTTGAGAATCATGCTAAGATGATTAAAGATTAATTGTAGAAAATTTCATAAGCTTTCCAGATTGTCTTGTTGCATGTCTTTTGGATTAGTACAACTCCTATTATGAGTAAAATTAGCTACTGTTGTTTGCAGCCTTAGACTCTGTGATTGCCGTGAATAACTGGTTTGTCTTGAATGCTTATGTGATGCATCTTGTGTTATCATTCATCACATTCATACACATGCATTTTGCATCTCATCTAGGTGCGCTAGATGAATCACGTGAAGGACGTGATGTTGGAGCCGAACCCGAAGACGGTGTATGGAGGATCTATCCCGAAGATGGAAGGACTAAGCGAGTGCTAGGACTTGAGACGTCACCAGGACGGTGCAAGCTAACTGAACTGACTTGTGTCGGATCCCAGATAAGCCCCGGAGCATTCTAAGTCTCCCATGTTTTTACAAATATCTTGAGTATCTTTTATTGTTGATGATACATTAAGTATAGGAATTGGTTGGAACCAATTGTTGCATTATATCCTTACCTTGTCCAGATAAAATCATATGAATCCTAATTAAGTGTAGGATCAAATGATGCTTAGCTATGCTTAGACCGGTAAAAGTCGGGTGATTTCCTATCACCTGTGAGATGTAGGATGAGCTCTGGTCACGGTTGGCTATATTTGCTATCATGAAAAAGAACCATGTGTTAATAATGAAAAGAGGCCGGACGGGATGATGGTAGTGCAGCAACAAGGCATGGAGGTCTTGGGTGTGAATCTATCCCCGTCTATGTCGTTTAAGGACCGATTCGCTTTACGTCCTCATGTCATGTTGAACGCATGCCTATCACTTAGTTGGCCGAATAACTCGTTCCGACCGCGAAGCCGAGTAGCTCAATTCAGGCCGGAAGTCTGGGAAGTGAAAGTGCGCACCCTGGCGGTAGTAAGTATGTGCGGGGAGCTATTGGCGTAAGTCCGAGGTGAGATTGACCACCTGGCAGAGTGGACTCCCTAAGGGTGCGGCGCTGCTCAGAACCGCGATTCCTGAGTTGTACCAAATGTGACCCGAGGAAACCATTGATCAGGTGGATTGGGTGAGTGTTAGGAATACCCCTCCAGCTGGATAGGAATCGATTCGAATCGTCGTATCTCCCGGATAGTGAGAACTTGACTGAGCAGCGGCAACGTAGATTCACTAAATTTAAAGATATGGTTAAATGATGATGATGATGATGATTATGATTATGAGCCATGAAATAGCTGATATGGTTATTATTGTTTGCAACTTAATTAAGTGATTGATTATTACAGGTGCTAATATAGATGGTAGGGAATGGCTAAAAGTCACTGCTAGTATAGGTGGATAATGCTAATGATTACTCCAGCTTTTATGCAAAAAGGTTGTCAGCTCAGCTTCACCAAATAAAGCCTTGCATAATCCTTGGTGTCACTTTATTTCTGGTTTACGACGGGTAAGTCTAGCTGAGTACATTCGAGTACTTAGGGTTTATCCCACCATGTTGCAGGTGAAGTTCTCGGCCTGTTGAAGATGGTGGCTAACCGCCGGTGGGCTCGGTGATTCTATATTTACTTCTCATCTATATGCTTTTGTCTAAGGATGTCCCTTATGCTAGCAATGTATTTGGAATTTGTATTAATGTAATAATTTGAACACTATGTTGTTTTCATTAATCGGTTTTGAAACCCAAACTTGTACTATTATTTGTGAACTCATTTGTAATATTATTTCCGCTGCAACTCTGCGTATGTGATATGTATTTGCTTAATTACGCGATCTTGGTTGTGATGTTGATTTACCGAGGTCCTTCGTGACACTCGGCGGACTACCGGGTTTATATGAGTAAAAGTGTGTGTGTCAACGTGTTAGCGGAGACAGCCATACTTGATCTTGTATAAATTGGGCGGTTTTGTCACATATTCTTCAACAATATAAAATGCTAGTTTCATGATTATTGGTGTCAGATTCTGGAGATTATGTTTTTGTCTTACATCTTCATTTTTTAATTGCCAAGCTCCAACACCATTGTGTTTTTATGCTCAGTTAGATCCTGCTGTTGCTGGAGCTGTGAACTGATGCTTTATTTTCCGTCTTGTGTGTGCATTGTCCAATGCTCGTGTTCCTGATAGTGTCTGCATTTTGGATGGCTGGTTCTAGATTACAGAAGCTCTTCTCAAACAGTCTCACTAATCTTCTCAAACAGATTACAGAAGCTCTGTGAGACAAATACCATGCAGAGATGCAGAGTTGCTGCTTCAGCTGTTCATTTCTTTTCTGTTTCCCCCCTCTGTTTATTCTTTGCTGACCCCTGACCTGGCTTTTGCGCATTAATTCCTCCTGTAGATCGTACATTGCACCGAACAGAAGTTCTAATCACGTAGAGGTTTTCTGATGAAGTTGTAATCTGAAATTTTAAAGTATTCATCTTGCTTAAGATGAATTTCTGCAAGACAGTGAAAGCAGCGGCGCATCAGAAAGGCTGCAAAACTCTCCATGGCCACTGCATCCGTGGGCTAGGCATGATCCTGCCGGCAATGCCAATGGAGAGTACTCATCGATGACAGCCTTGGCACCACTCAGGTGCCTTCCCTCGCGATCATTCTCATTGTCTAGTTCTCAGTTAAAAAACAAAGTATCTATGCAGGTTCCCAGTTCAAAGAGGAAATCTATCAATCGTGGAAATTTTTATGTGCCTCCTTTTAGGCTTATAGGCACTTGACATTGCTTGGTGATCTATGAGGCTCCACAGACACTGGGCAACACAATGAGACCACGCTTCTGATGTTATTGATCTTCAGAAAGTACTATGGGCGATGGAATTTGGCATTTGGTGGTTCATCAGACTTGCGGATAGCAGAAGTGACTGTGCTAATCCCTTAAACTGTTCGATTACTGATTGCAGCTTTTGGAGAATATGGCTGTGCGGTGGTACACGCTGATGCTGCTTCGTGTACTCAATATGCCCAAACGCCCTGCCATTTATCTCCATATGTTCTCATTTAGGGCTCTTACCATGTGTTTGGAAGTTTCATTCTCAATCCTCATATTCTTTCCAACAAAATGATATGTGTGGTGAACTTCTGTATATGGACTCAGGACTAAAAGAATTCAGGACTCAGGAGGCATTCAACTTGACAGAAATACCAATTCCATTTTCCTCTGTTTGTATCTTGTATGACTCATGATTAAGGAAATGCTGACTAGACAATTCAGTTGTATACTGAATATCATCATCTAATGCTTGAGGTACACCAAAACTTCAGTGTTACTCTTTATTACTCTCGTTGATTTTCTTAGTGACTTAGTTTATATGATCTTGTAAGATGTAACCCAAACAAAGGAATCAATCTATCTGTGAGTAGGCTGTTGATTCAAGAGGGAAACCCTAAACACGAAGGAAGGTATAAGTTACTGCAGGAAGAAAGAAGTCACCCAGTCTCCTGAGATCACCACAAGACCCATCTGGGAAGAAAAGACAAGGATGAAGTACAGAAGAAGCAAAGACCTAATCCTCTACATCTAATTTTCGTACTCCCCTTTCCATTTGCAGTAATGCATTGCTCATTTCTCTACTTATAGAGGAAGAGGATCATACATTAGCTTGGCTCAAGGATTACAAAGTGAGGAAAGAGATCTGAAAAGGTAAATTTCCTATTCATAATTTCATCAACTTGTTTTGTTATCAGAATTTTAATGCAACCTGGAGATCTTGTGAATATTTCATCAAACTTGTTCAATCTTGTGCTTTTCCATTGCTTGCACTTTCTGGTTCTTGTGCCGCTGCTTTATAACCTGTAATTTCAGGTTAGCTTTTCTAGTGTCCTATTCTTCCATGTATAATGATTAAGGCCAACGTACTATTAACATTAACATACTCACAGGTCCTAGATGCCTCACATAACACAAATGTTAGTTCTAATGTAAATTGTAGAACATTATAGCTTTCATGTTAGACAAAGAACACAATAGTTGCACATTAAGCTCCTAAAACAGAGCTTAAATTATGTAAGATCATGGGGGACATTTACTCATTGGTAAATTGTTAAATTGTTTCTGCTTACGCAACTATTTTGTCTAGTTAATTATTAGTTGTATGCAACATCTGCTTGAACTGAGCCAATAGTTTCAGATGGCTATCTATTTCCCCCATTATCCATTCCCTCTAGTTTTGCCTTTCTAGCAATTGGGCTGCGCTTATTTTTGTTCATCTATCTTCTAGAGATGGCTGTCCTACAAGTTGACAAGAAAATGCTTGGTGAACTTGAAGCCATGGGATTCCCAACTGCTCGTTCAGTTAGGGCACTCCATTTTTCAGGTATATATTTTCAAACAAACTTAGTATGTCCAGGTTTGCATCAATGTTTTTCTGTACCAAAGATAGGTTGATAATACACCAAATAGAAACTATGACATTTGGTCCCTTCTATGGTTGCAAAAGTTATGTTTGTGTATTTGTGCCCATCCAGCTATCCTTCCATGGTTTGTGTGTTTTCGCTATTCACTAATGGCATTGGCAGTTGATAGATATGCCATTTCATAAAAATGGAAATTATGCAAAGCTCTAGCAACATATTTGTTATAAATATTCAGTATATTATTTCTTTAGTACGTAGTTCAATGAATTGGAGAGGTAATAATATGTCTTGATCAGGTAATGCCAATCTTGAATCTGCTGTAAACTGGCTTCTGGAACATGAAAGTGACCCAGACATTGATCAGCTACCATTGGTAGGTTATTTCTTAACAATGAATATTCTTCATTAGCTGAAGTCCTTTCTCCTGAGCATTATTCCGTGTTCTGAAATTATTCTCAATAGAGGGAACTGTAAAAGAAGTTTTCACTTCATGAAATTTGACAGCAAGCTAACCTGTACATATAAATAACCACAAATTATTTGGTCTGAGATTGTAGCTTGGAACCTTTTCAAATGTTATTAATATGAGGCTGTGAAGCAACTGGCATCATAATACTTGACACTATATGTCGAGTTCATAAACCCGGGGTTCCTAATGGACCCGCTTCCCTACAAAACTCGGCCCAGCAGGCGACGTAGCGACAGCACGTGCCTAGGCCGGCCCAGATACACAATAACAGGCCAAGACCACGATCCGGTCCCCGACCGGCACCTCCGGCCAGGAGATCTGATCGGAGGTGCGACCGGAAGGCCTGGCCGTGGTGGGACCGCAGTCCGACTCTGAACCCCTTTCTTCGACCGAGAATACGCCAGGACCTCTGCTCACTGCTCTTTCCCGACCGACACGGTCGGGGCCGACTGGGAATGACCGACCGGGGACGCCCGCTCGGTGTGGGCCCGGGGAGCAGGAGGAGCAGATAAGGTAAGGCGCTCAAGTTAACCGCAATACCGAGGACCGTATTCTGTCATGCCCTGCGCACCTGCAGGACGGTGCCATCGGGGCATGTCAGGCGAACACGGTAGAACCTGTCAGACGCGTCAGAGCATAAACAGTATCGTGGGCGCCGTCGTTTGCTGTACCAGGCGAACACGTTAGAGCCTGCCAGACGCGTATGAGCATAAACAGTATTGTGCGCGCCGTCGTTTGCCGTACCAGGCGAACACGGTAGAGCCTGCCAAACTCGTATGAGCATATACAGCCTGTGGGCGCCGTCGTTTGCCGTACCAGGCGAACACTGTGCAGCCTGTCAGATACAACAGAGCATGAACAGTAAGGTGGGCGATGGCGACCATCCCGTACCCGATGGCGTGGGCAACAAGACTAGGCAGCGTCCGTATGCACTCTCTCTTTCTCTTTGACTTGTAAGGTCATCTCCTTCAACTATAAAATGGGATGCGCTCTCTCCTACCGGGAGGATCGAAGACTCGAGGACTCGAGGACAACAGCATAACAGCTCTAGAGCTCGACAGCTACACAATCTACACGCTCTCAACAGCTGATAAGCTCGGACACACAGAGCATACACTCCAATACTTAGTGCATGTTTAAGCATCCGTCACTCTTTTCCACTCGGTCCAGAGTCCGACCGGGCCTCTAACACCCCCTTCTCATTTCTTACTCGTTTGTAACCCCACAACAAACTTCGAGCACCTGGGCTCAGGAATAAAGTCACCGACCAACCTCAACTAGACGTAGGGCCTGTTGCCTGAACCAGTATAAATCATGTGTCATTGAGTGCTAGGCCATATCTGATCACAACGCACAGTAAAACTACAAATATTTACTTGTTGACCATATTTCGTACTGACATTATATTTATATTTTTCGATCAGGTTGCATAGTCATGTGAACATTACTGTCACAATGTCACTACATTTGAAACAATTTGTTTTGATTGGTCCCTTGTATGGTCTAGGTTCTAAGAGAGATAAGCATTGAATGTGGTGACACATCAAACGAAGTAAGAAATGGCGTTCAAGAAACGAGGTTTGTTTTCTGTTCCTTAAATGATTTCATAGATGACTTGCTATGGAAATGTCATAGTACCATTTCAGTCGAAAACTATCAAATCCCAAGTAAGAATGTTAAATATCTACCTCAATTGAGGAATCAGTAATCTACAGCATATTTTGTATGAATGACAGTGTCAGTATGTGATGTCATATAATAGCACTTAAAGCTTTGAGTCTTTGCCACCTCAAAGTCCAAACTTCATTTTTTTTCCTTCTTCGGGATTTCAGATGACCTTCTATCAAGTGTCATTCCCTTTTTTAATGGAACGGCTGGGGGGGCAGGGCTGTCCTTCAGCCTGCCCACTTTCTAAGACTACACTTCTGTGTCATTCACTAGGAAATGGAATTATCAAATGATTAGTGATCATGTTAGTTCTTGTAAATGTGGTTGTATCAGTATGATATACCTTCTATGCATAATGTAGGTTTAATAGGAACAAGTCATTCAGTTAAATGCTTGTGTTCCTCAGTAGCCAGATATACTTGGGTGACTCAATGCATGTATTGATCCACATTTCTTTTTCTTGCTATGTATGTTGTTGCAGTGTAAAATGTATGACATACTTGTCTTGCAGGGATACTGTAGAGGAGCAGAAACCTGAAGAACAGACTGAAACCGGAAGACAGAATGTACTTAGTTTTTTTTTTTTGATATATCAAATATTTCCTTTAAAATTCCATACCATTTTTTTGAAGTAAAATTTCATACTATATTGAGTTACATGCACCGACGAATTTACCCAAAAGCTTAAGCTATGCAGAATGGTTGGAGTGTAATCATGCTTTTAACATTCAACGAGTTCGCTTACCAATATACTATGATTTAGTGTGTCGCTACCACTTGCTAGCATCTTTCTTTCCGCCTCATATGGGCTGGAATTAGTGTTCCATTCTTTGTAACATCTTTTGTCACACCCAAACTTCTTTCTTAGGAGACATCCCAGTTGGAACGAGAACCAAATGCAGATGAACAGGAGGAACAAGATACAAAGAGGTGTGTACCTTTACATTATTAGTAGTAAGCTGCTCGCATTTTGTTTATCACACATTCACCCTAGTAGCACACTTGTACTTCTCAGGATATTAGCACTATACAAGCAAAAACGAGACGAGGAAGGAAGAGCAAGGGGGCGAATACGAAATCAATTACAAGAGGATCAGGTATTGCGATTTTTTCATAATTCTAAGAAGTAAAAATCTATAGTACGTACTACAGCAGGAAGTACAAAATGTGCTTTCTTGCACTGTCTTAAGTAGCGGGCGCTAGTCCAGTTGGCTAGCTGCTACCGTGTTGCACCCTTGTGGCTGGAGTTCGAACCCCCACGGGGCGAATTTGTCGGCCGGAAGCGAAAAAAAATCCCTCGTCTGCCTCCACGCCAAAGCACAGGTCTAAGGCCAGCCTAGTCTCACAGGAGCTGCGGTGCCACTGTGTATGGGTGGGGCAGGGGTTCGGGGGTTTTCTCAACCTGCGTGAGAAGGTCTTCTTCTTAAGCACAATGCCCGGGGGCTGTCTTACCCCCACAGGTTGAGTTTTTTTTTTATCCTGTGGCTATTTTCTTGTCCATTTAGTGTTCCTTATTGTTTCTATAGAGGGAGAGGATTCGAGCTGCTAAAGATCTTATGGAAGCAAAGAGAACTCTTGAGGAAAATCAAAGAAAACGGTATGTTTCATATGCGTGTCTCACATGCACTATTTCCAACTCCAGATTGCTTCTTGAAGAAGTGATATTTTTGTTTACTGTAGGATGATGGAAAGTCGGATAGCAGATCAAGAGGAGGAGAAAAGAGCAAGAGAGAGAATACGACAGCGTATAGCAGATGATAAGGTCTGTTGCAACATGCTGAAAATTCTGCTTAATTTATACAAACAATTCTGTAGTCCTTACTGTATTTTTTTTTTCAGCATGCTCATAATTCATCCAATAAATCCTTTATTTTTTGACATTTTTATTATCTTGGATTTCCGCATTGAAAAATCGTGACTCTATGTTCATCAGAGTCAGATGAAATATCGCGCCCTTTCTTTATATTTTTTGTGCACTGTGTGGATTTTATTAAACCAAGTAGTTCCCATTGGTTACGATCAAGCTTACCTTTAAATCATGAATTGTGTTCAAGGTGACGTCATTTTCTTATTCTTTAGCAACTGCATCTCATTTGGCTATTTCCTTCAAAGTTTTCCAGTGATATGCGTCCCGATGCCTAAGTCATATCCTTCTGTGCAGGCAGAAAGAAGGAGACAGCTTGGTTTACCGCAGGAAAATCCTAGTGCTTCAGCTGCAGTCATAACGCCCACAAAGGTCGACATTTCTTTCTGCCATACTTCTACATCTCATGAGCGAAACCTCCAAGCGCATTCCTCACATACATTTTAACTGCAGGTGAAACCTGTCGAACGTGTCATCAAATCAGAACAACTGAGAGACTGCCTGCGAACTCTGAAGAAGAATCACAAGGTAAAATGATCCCTTGCAGATACTAATTTTGATCCATCTTGCTCTTAGTATTTCAATTTGGTATAGAAGCATTGGCGAGGCTGAATATGATGCTGTGCTAAACTCTGCGCCGTTTCTGCATCTTGGTTTAGATCAATGTTGCAGGCATGCTCAGCATTTGCCTTTCTTAGCCTGTCTTTTGATCTAGTGTAGGATTGGTGTGTTGTGTTTCACAATTGTTTGTCACTAAACAAATACAAAATTACGACTGGATAAGTCTGTGTTAATTGGACGCCTGGAATCATTGAATGTGTTTTTCTGTCACCTTGTAGGATGACCCTGCTGCAGTCGCAAGAGCCTACCAAATATTGCTCAAGATTGTTGCCAACATAGTGAAGAACCCAGAAGAGGAAAAGTTCAGGAGGATCCGGCTCAGCAACCCTGTTTTCAAGGTAGAAACCAAGAGGACCAGGCGCACCTGTATATTTCAGAATGATGTGATCTCATCTCACCCCCATATCTTGAATTCACACATCGTGCTCTCTGCAACAACAGGACAGGGTGGGCAGCCTGCAAGGTGGCGTCGAGTTCCTGGAGCTGTGCGGGTTCCAGAGGCTCAGCGCCATGGGCTACCTGGTGATGCCGAGGGACAAGGTCGACATGGCGCTCCTCAACGCCGCCGGGGTCGAGATCGCGTCGCCATGGAGAACCACTGGAGAACCCCGCTACTTCGGGCTGCTTTCCAAGCCCATGAACGGAACAGCCATCATCGCTGCTTCGTCTGCTTTCCGGCTTGACGTCCCTGTCGCCGGTGACGTTGTACAGAGCCCATGATACTGCTATGGATGTACAGTACTATCACTGGAACGGGCTTTAGACTGTAACGGATCGGCCCGTCACGGCTTGACGTCCCACCTGTCGCCAGTGACGTTGTACAGAGTAACCCCCATTTATAGTAGAAAATATAAACGTGTCACAAAACGAAACAAACATAACTTCGTGTTTTGCTAATATGGCGGTAGATTTACTATAAGCGAGAGAAGAAAAAACTGAGAAGCGGTTTCATGCGTGAAGTGAATTGATAGAATCTCATTCAGGATAAAGCGAAATGCACCATGCACAATGGTGTAGGTTAGGGAGCTCTGATGGGACGCATTTGGGTTTTCGAGTACTCGGGTTCCTCACCGTACAACGGAGTCGCACTTCGGCAGGCAGGCCTGACCGCCTGAGGCCAGGGCCAGCCTTGGTGTGCATGATGGTGTACACGAGCTGGGAAGGTGAGGCGGAGCAGCATGCCTCGTTTGGCAAGCTTCGTCCGGTCATCGGATTATAAGTTGCCGAATAAGTATTTTCTCTTGATACCAAACCAAATGGACCGGCGTCGTAAATAATCTATTCTTTGTATATCAAACCCAGAACACATGTGGGCTGTAAAAATAGTTGTCAATTGATCTATCTGATTTTGGTACTGTATTTAATTTACTCTTTGTATGATGATGTTATTTACTTGGAAAACGAACAGGACTACTAGTTTGTGGTTGGGGCCACGGGGTACACGAGCAAAGCAAAGCATTGAATGGCTTTTATTCTCTCTTGGAGCGAGCGAGGGAGCGGATGGGGAAAAGACCCGTGCTGTATGCCGGCACATGACATGCTTTGTGCAACGTACTCCTACTTGCTCGTCTTCGGAGCTTCAATTCCCCACGCCACGCATACGCATCCTTCATCCTTGGGGCCTCGGAATCGAACACAGCAACTTGACGCTGCTACTCCTGGCTTCCTGGGGGATCTACTAATCATCTGGCCATTAGAAGCATCCTGAAAGGCCGCAAGCTTGTGTCGATGTCAGAAACAATGCAGGTTGGATGAGCGGCACCGAAATCGTATGAAGCTTTCACGCTTGGATGTGGATCAGCCTTGGTACACCACACGGCAGCAGAGGAAGGAGCTTGGATCACTTGGATGGATCTTCTCTAGCTCCTCGGATTATTGGAAGATGGGCTCTCATAACTCCGAAGCCACGGCACGAGTCTAGAGTACCGCTACTGGGCTGCTGCTTAAAAGCAAGGGATGGATCTGCGTCCGCATCTCACGCATGGAGTACGGATGTGGCCATGTAACTGTACAGTCTTGTACGGACGCATGCATGACCCGATGAACGTCACAACAGTCCTAGTACTGCAGTAGCAGCAGATCAGCACAGCGGCGGCGGCCTGATCGATCATCGATGGGCAAGGGCAGAGCATCGACGTCGCCTGGCTGGCTGGCACGAGCAGAACGGCCTTCCTCTTCCTGGCATGGGCGCAGGCGCAGCGACGGCAGCGGGTGGCGTGGTACCTAGCGTGGCAGCAGGAGCGAGGCGAGCCTGGCTAGAAGGTCTGGTCTGTAGCTAGGCTTTTCGTAGCCCTAGGCTGGCACAAAGGCAGGCACGGATGGGATGGGGATGGGACGGGACGGGACGGGACGGCATGCACACAGTGGGGCCGGGGATGGGACAGGAGAACAGCAGCGAGCAACGGGCAGTGGCGGACTGATTGGACGAGCGAGCCCGAGATGGGCACACGCTCACAGTGCGAGCAACGCTCAGTGGCGGACTGAAGCGGCTCACTCGCCCCCCAGCACACCGCACATGGAATCCGATGCCAGCCTCCCCCTCGCTTGGCCGCCTCCGTGCCGTGCGGCCGGCGTGCGGAGGAGGTGCGGCATAATCGCAGGCACGGTTCGAGTCCGAGAACGGGGAAGACGATCGGGCCTGTTCGCTTCGCGGGGAAAAAGCCTTCGCTGATTTGTTGCTGATTTGTTGCGAGGAAAGACCGACAAGTCACGCTGCGTCCGCTCGGCAGCGCGCGTACGTCGTCAACCCGATCCGTCCGTACGTCGTCAACCGGCTCAACCGGTCGACCTGTTCGGAGCTTCCTTCCAGTTGCAAAACCAGCCCGTCCAGTCCGTCGCTGTCTCTCGGTCTCTCTCGGCACAGAAAAAATAACACGAGACGATCAGGTATTCAGGTGGATGGACTCGTGCCGCCGTGCATCCATCACTCGGCTCACTTCTCGGCGACCCACCGCAGTCCAGACCCCGCCCCCGGGTTTACGAGCTTTCGTTTGCCCCTGGAGACAGTGGAGAGAGGGGAAAACGGAGCCGCTCGGAAATCCCCAATAGTTATTATTGATTTTATAATTGGTATGATATGATAACTAGTATGTACTCCGTATAATGTTATTTTTATTATTATTTATCTAGAATCTAGTATACTTATTACATTTGAATATCTAACAGGATATATATTTATAGATAAAAAAGTTGAATGCGAGTTGATATTCAAACTATCCGTTTTGTATTAGTAAACAAAGATATTTGAATATGTATCAAAGATATTCGAATATGTCTCAGTATCCACACAGTTGCAGAACCAACATATTTGATTAAAGAGGCGGACAAACATAATGACACCTCAGAAACATATACATATAAGTGTGCATCTTAATAAAAATTTTTCTATGCTTTTACACATGTAGTTAGTGTTCACAATAAAAAAAATCATAATATTATGATAAAATATGAGTAAAATAGGCAAAAATGTGTTTTGCATTGTAATATTTATAAGAGTATTAATTTTTTCATTGATTGGGGGGGGGGCATGGCCCCTCCTGGCCCCTGATTCCGCCACTGTTCTGACAAAACAACATGATAAATATTGACATCTGTATCCAATTCATGTTCATAAGTCCTCCTTCTTGGTTGTTTTACTACACACACACGCACTCACTCAACGTCTCAAGCGGACTGCACGTCACAAAAGAATTCAACTATGGTTTTTGTGTCGGTCAAACTAGTTTAAGTTTGACCAAGTTTATAGTAAATACTATTAGCATCTATGTCTCTAGATAATTTTATTATAAAAATATATTCTATAACTAATCTAATAGTATTTATTTTATATCATTAATCTTAGAATTTTTTATATAACTTTAGTCAAAATTTAAACTGTTTGACTTCTCAAAAAGCAAGAATTGTATTCGTGGATTATAATAAGTAATATTTCCTATGTCCCAAAATAAATAATTTTCTCAAAATTGTATAGATAAATCAAAGACAGCCGACAGATGTACCCCTCTGTAATATAATGCATGCATTCTAGAATTTTTAAGACAACCAAAGGGAATACTCAAATGACGTATGTACCTATGCATTAAACCTAATTACAGAGTTTCTCCTTAAATTATGGTTTTCTTTTTAACAAACTTTGTTCTAAGCATAATCACTACGTGGAATGCATTATATTTCAGTATAATTTTTAGAATTTACATTATACCATATTTTAGGATAGATTTCTGGATAGTGGGTACCTTCATGTTATTTCCTTTGCTTCGTTTTCTTTTCCTAGAAGATATCTTTTGGATTTGACAGCCGTGATCACCTTTCGTATTAGGGGAACAATGTCTTTGTAGAATGTTATTTTTTAGATAAAATTTTAAACCTGAGAAAAATATTTATTTTGAAACGAAGAGTACATTTAATTAAATTTAAAATCATTTGACTTATATAAAAGAAAGAATTATATTATTCTAGAAATCATAGAGTAGCAGTACCAGTTTACAGCACGTCACTCGAGCATGCATCGTGCCATAGCGAAGCGTGGTGAGGGGGGATGATAGCACGGGCAATTTGGTTTGTGCTCCACCACCAGGGACCAGGGTCTCCAGTCCTAGGAACGTGGACGCAGAATTCCAAGAGAAAAGCGTCAAGGGAGTTTGGTTAGCTTTACCGCGAGATTCAAGCGCTGTGTACTAGGCTACTGGCCTTGGATGGGAGTGTTGGACTAGGGGGATCCCACCGGTTGTCATGAATCTGGTTTTTAAAACTAGGTGGAACAGGCTAGTTTTTATCCTATTTTTATGTCAGTTTTTACTAGATTTTTAAAAACGAACAAGCTGCTGATATCCAGCTTTCGTTAGTTTCTTGTGATCCTGTGAGCAATGAATAAAGCCAGATTATTAAAAACTTGAGGATCCAAACACCCCCAACAGTTTTTACCAAGAATCTAGATTTTAGAAATTAGAGGTAAAAACTGCAAACTGAAACTCATCCAAACAGGTCCTAGATAGGCCAGTATTTTTTGGGGGTCCTTGACATCGTGTCACTGTCCCTTGTAGTAGCTCTAGAGACCAGAGTCTAGCGTATGCTTTTGACCAATGACCATCCTAAACAGTGCTTTGCTCCAAAATACTACTACTGTAGGGTAGGATTACCTTTATTTCAGGGTGTTTGGTTCTTTAGTAGCTCCTAAAATTCAAGTCACATCGAATGTTTAGATATTAATAAGGAGTATTAAATATAGATTAATTACAAAACCAATTACATAGATGGAGGCTAATTTTCGAGATGAATTTTTTAAGCCTAATTAATATGTCATCAGCACATGTTTACTGTAGCACCACGTTGTCAAATCATAGACTAATTATGCTTAAAAGATTCGTCTCGCAAATTAGTCGCAAGTTGTGCAATTATTTTCATAATTAATCTATATTTTATACTCCATACACGTGTCCAAATATTTGATGTGATAGAAATTTTAGGAGTTCCTGCATGAACCAAACAGCCCCACTTTCATTCCTCAAGAAAAAAGGGGCTCTCTTTTACCATCATCATCCTGAAGGCTGATTATCGAAATATTTGTTCTAGTACTAACACTACGGTGCCACGCCAGTACGCCACACACTGACTGACTGACTGACACACCGGAGGTTCTAGTGAGAGAACGTTACAAAATTGGAAAGCCAGCGAGAGTGAAAAGCACCGTGTCTCGCAACTACTCCTAGTGCTAGTATGGAGCGGTTAATGGCACAGATTCTGAAAGCACCACTAGCCGAGCACCATCAGATTCATGAAAACCCACAGTTCCAACAAGCGTGGCAGTGGCACAGAGTGAAGCTGAAGCCCGACCAAAACGGTCAAAGTCCGTGGCAGATCTCTCCCACGTTCTCCCCTCACACCCCGCGCGTGGCACTGGCACTGGCACGCCGCACGCAGCTCGCCCCGCACGCCAGGAATCTCGCGCGCGGCGTGCCGCACCCCGCCGGCGCCCCCCGCGCCGAAGCCGATTTCCTTCGTTTCGTCACGCCCTCACGTCGCTGTCCGTCCGCGATCGATGATGACAACAAAGCGCATCAACGGATAGCTAGCTTCGCCGCCGCCGGAAAATGATTAATCCCTGGGTGTCGTATCGTATACACTGAAAAAGAAAACAAGCGTATTATAGAGCGAGCATCGGCGTTGAACAGATTAGATTACGGCCACATCCGGGCTGATGATAGTTGATTCCGCGAGTGTCCCAGTCATGAGCCCCGTTATATATGACAATCGGCCCGTTCGCTGGTTGGTTGTTGAGCTGGTTTGTTGTGAGAGAAAAACACTGTTGGCTGCCTGATTTGGGCTGGCTGAAACCAACAAGCGAACATGGTGAATAATGGAGCTGTGACGCTCAAGGTAGCTTACCCAAGGTGCCCTACCGGATCACGTACGTCGATGGACCCAGCCTGCCTACGCGACACCAATGAGTCGTTCATCGCATGGGATATACGATATACTAGTACTGTAGTACAGTATGCTGGTACAACCAGCCGCTCTCGGCTCTCGCGAAACAAGGAAAGGGAAGGGAACCGAAAAAAATCAAAGAAAAAGTCGCTCTCTCCGGTCGCCGTGCACGAACGAGGCTCCCCACCCGGTTGATGAGCCGCCGGCCACCGGCCGGCGGCCGCTGCACTGCAGGCAAATGTTTGGTTTGGTCTGGTCCAACGGCCACGCACACCAGTGGCCTGTTGTTTCCCCATCTGAACATTCCCCTACTCCAGCCCTCCAGCCTCCAGGCCTCACGTACCCAGGAGGAGTAGCCGAGGAGGTGAGCCGCTCACCCACCCGGCCACACCCCGCGGGCGCACGGCTGTGGCCGTGCGTGCCGAGCTCCGCCTCTGCTCCACCCGTAGCGGCATCCGTATTGACAAGTGCCGGGGACCAACCCTCTCTCTCCCTACTCCGCCTTTGGTCTTTGCCCCGCTACGAGGACGAAAAAGGAGGCCATTCCGTTTTATCGTTGGGGCCGCATCAACGAGCCGACCGCCGACGAGGCTGGAGTTGAATGGTTGATTGATTACTAGCACTGCACCGGTTCGGTTCACCCCCGCACGATAACTGTCGCTAGTGCGCTTGTGCGTAGCGCGCTGTGTTGCGTGTACGAGTGGCTCACACGCGCGCACACAACAATTCGTGGAAAGCCCGGCCGCCGGCCCCGGAGTAGTAGTACGTGACTACGTGTCGTGCGTATCTCTCCATCGGTCGGTGTCAAACAACGGATGATGATTGATGAGAGAGCCACAAGCCCACAACGCCGGGCCGTTCGCTGATCTTATAAGACCAGCCGGCTGGATGATTTCCTTTCTCAATGCACTGTTCATTAAATTAGCCAAACAGTATTTTTCTCTCATAACAAATTAATTAGGAAAGCAGTGTTTTTCACCAAGCTTTCGCATCAAATGACGGTGATCCCCCGATGGTTTTCTTCTTGCCTCCCTGACATCACGCATCTAATCAGAGCTTGAAACGTTCAGCGTCTCACATCGCAAAGCGTACAAAACACAGGAGCTTCCAATGTTGTTGACACTTTCCCATTTTTTTCTCAAAAACAAAAAAAAAACAAAAGGAAATGTTGACAGGCGTGCCCTCCACCAGCAGTAAATAAATAACGGCCTGTTCGGCTGGGGCTAAAACGATCATATATCGTATACGATTGTGGATTATTATTGCTGGCTGGTTTGGTGTGAGAGAAAAATACTGTTCTAACTGAAAATTTACAATCATTTACGATCAAACGAACAGGCAGTAAATGGACTCATGCGGTGGAAATGCAGGAGAGGAGATTCATCCGTGGGACGGAACGGACAAGTATTTGGAGTTGGACTAGGAGCAGCACTGCAGCAGTATAATTTTTTTTTGAAACACAACGCGTGGATCTTCAAGCAGCAGTGTATGTATAGGACGGGGAGTAGACAGTAGAGTATCCCGATTCCTTGAGATCTTCAAGCAGTGCGCGCGTGCTTGCTAGCTGGCCAGCAGCAGAGACCAGAGAGGAGTGGGTACTTCTCTCTTGGGTCAAATGTCACCTCTTTACTTTTAACCAGCCACGGTGGTTGCTCACACTTTTGACTGTGAGAGGGGAGATCGGTCAGTTCGTTCGTTCGTTCGTTCATAATCGCAAGAAAGAACTCGCTCGATCGATCCAGTACATTTTCTGGCTTCGGGAGCTGAGGCAAGAACAGAAATGTGCAGCATGGAAATGTTGGTTTCTTGCAGCAATCAAAGTCGAACATGTTGTAATCTTTTCACAGGGGGAGCAGAGCACAAGAAGAAGAGGGCAGGGAAGAGAGTTGGGAGATCTATCTATGGCGGCTGGATCCTATTTCAGTCGCGGGCGCACCGGATTGGGCGACGATCCGAAGAGGGCGGTCCTTCCTTGCATTTCGCCGGACGAGGTGTCGGTCGGCACCACACCAGAGGGCGGGGGTGGGTGGTGGGTCAGAAGATGTCGAGGACATCGACGATGGCGGCGTTGCAGAGCGCAGCGGCCGCGGCCGCGGCCGGCGAGGAGCTCGCGGGCGCAGGCGCGGCAGAAGGTGTGGCCGCAGGGGATGAAGGCCGCGCCCTTGGCCCGGGCCATGCACACGCAGCAGCACCCGGCGACCATGCCTCTGCCCGCAGCCTCCGGCTCCAGCTCCGTGTCGTCCGCCGGTTCCAGCGCCTCCGACGTCGCTGAATCTTCTTCTTCGGGCTGGGTTGCGCCGCCCGGGACGGCGCTCCACTGCCGGTCCGTCTGCTCCAGGAGCGCCATCAGGGAGACCCTCTGCTCCTGCTCCTCCTCATCCGCCGACGCGGCCGCGGGCGGCGGAGGAGGCGGAGGCGGGGGAGGGGCGGCCTCGGCGGCGGCGGGTGCCGGCGCCGGCGGAGACGCCGTGGCCGTGGTCGGGGGTGGCAGCGACATGGCGCGGCGGACGAGGGGGTCACCGGCGGCGGCGGTGGGCCCCGAGGCGGGAGGCTGGTCGTCGCGGATGATGTCGAGGAGGGTGCGCGCCGCTGCCGCGGCGGCGGCGGCGGCGGACGACGACGACGGGGACGGCGCCGACGACACCTGCCTCTCGGCGGCCATGGCGGAGGCGAGCGTGACGGCGGCCCGGCGCCCGGCCGACGCGAGGTCGTCCTCGTCGCGGAGCTTGAGCAGGTCGCGGAGGTTGCAGGACCCCGCAGCGGCGGCCCCCCCGGGCCCCGCGACCGCGACCGACGGCGCTGACCCCACCGCGGCGAGCTGGTCCGCCAGCGTCACGCTGCGCCGCAGCACCCGCCCCTCCATCCCTTCGCCCCAACCCCAAGCAAGTCGGTCGCCGGCTCACGCACCCACCGGAGACCGGGAGCTCGAGCCCGGACAAGGCAGTGGAACCGAAGCGCCTATTCTAAGCGGCGGGCGGGCAGCAGCGGCACGCTTGTGTGGACCAGTAATATATAAGTGAGGGCGCGCCTGGGGAGGCGTGCGGGGGGTTCGTCTGGATCTCGCGTGCGGGCGAGGGAGGGCGGAGGCGCCGCGTGACGCGCTGATTTGGGGGCGGAATTGGCTGGTTTTTTCGGGGTTCTGCGTGTCAGCGCCTGCTCGGCTCAGGGCGGTCGGCCTCGCCTCGCTCTGCCTGCCTTTCGGGTGGGTGGCTGGGTGCGCGTGCGCTTTGCTCGGCGCTTTGGAGTTGGAGTTGGAGTTGCTGTTGCAGTTGCAGTGCCAGTGCAGCTGCAGCAGCGCTCGCGCTCGCGAAGTGGAAGGAGGGGAGGGATACTTAAGGCTGCCGGGCGGGGGAGTGCGGATCTGCCACGGTAAAATTGGATGCCGTTTGTCGGGTGTGACGTGTCGAGTGGAGTGTGGAGCGCTGTGCGCCCGGGGCAACGAACTGCGGAGCCGCCTGTCCGCCGACCGTGCTGCGCGTAGCGGGCACGGCGTGCGCTGATGGCAAGGCGTGCGGGACTGCGGGATCTGGCTGGGCCGGCTGAGCTGACGAGGAGGGCTGCTGCCGCTGATGTGTTGGTTTGGCTGTTTCTTCTTCTTCTTTTTTTTTTTTTTTTGATGAGAAACGGCTTGGCTGGCTCCTGGAGCGGGCAAGCGGCGGCAACGGAGGCGGCCGCGTTTGTTGGGCCGTCAGGCCGTGCGAGAGACTCTGGGCCGCGTGCCAGCTTTGGTCCAGCTGCCGGAGCTCAACAACGCCTGACTGTCAGTCAAGCGAACCTTCCAAGCGCCGCGGACTGACCGCCTGTCCTGCCAGTGAAGCGACGGCGATTACACCGCGCAACAGAACACAGAGACACACCGGGCTACTCGCCTGCGCTCTGTTAGCTCGTGTTATAAGTCATATTTTTCCGTCAACGAATGCGGTTTTTCTCTCACAAAAAATCAATCAATAATATTTTCAAATGCGACTTTATCGCCAAGCGAACATAAAGACCGGTGTTCGACATGTTCGCATGCTCCGTCCTCCTCAAGGTCAAGGAAACAAATGTTCTGTTCGTTTGGTTGATAAGCCATGGCTAAAAGTACTGTAGGTTAATTTGTCGTTAGAAAAAATAGTATTCGCTGATCAAAAAAAATCGACTTATAAGGAAAGCGAAATGTATGTAAACACAGAGGCACACAAAAAAAGAGAGGTACTAGCGACATTATTATGGCATCGACGAGAAAGGAAAATTTCGAGTCGCCTTGGACCCACAGCTTGCAAAACATCGTCGCCACTCACGGCCCCACTGCACAAAATTCACCTCACGTCCTCACTAGACACTATGGTCCACGCTCCACAGTTCTGCCTGCACTAGACCGCTGAAAGGTCCTAATGACTAGAGAGAAGTGAATAGTCTATTAAAATTTCTACAACAACACTTAGCAAACCGGTTAAACAAATATGAGGCGAAGCGAGCGTTGCGCTAGCATACTAAAAATGTAAGCCACCTACCACAATTCTAGTTTCTATAGTCTCTATCCACACAATGGCTATGTTGCTACACTAAGTTAGTGTGCTCTCAAAGACTAACTAAAGAGCCACACTAATCAAACTAACAAACTCTCACGACTAGCTACACTAAAGAGCTTGACAACTAGGTTGCGGTAATGTAAAGAGATAAGGCAAGATAGTTATACCACCGAGTCGAGGAATGAACCAATCAATCAATCACAGGAATGCATATCAATAAAGACCAATCACCTCGGAATCAAATGATGACATAATAATTTTTTACCGAGGTTCACTTGCTTGCTGGCAAGCTAGTCCTCGTTGTGGCGATTCACTCACTTGGAGGTTCACGCGCTAATTGGCATCACACGCCAAACCCTCAATAGGGTGCCGTACAACCAACACAAGATGAGGATCACACAAGCCACGAGCATTTTACTAAAGTACATTTTGGCTCTCCGCCGAAAAAAGATCAAGAACCCCTCACAATCACCATGATCGGAGTCAGAGACAATCACCAACCTCCGCTCAATGATCCTTGCTGCTCTAAGTCGTCTAGGTGGCGGTAACCACCAAGAGTAACAAGCGAATTCAGCAGCGAAACACGAACACCAAGTGCCTCCAGATGCAAGCACTCAAGCAATGCACTTGGATTCACTCCCAATCTTATAAAGATGATGAATCAATGATGGAGATGAGTGAGAGGGCTTTGGCTAAGCTCACAAGGTTGCTATGTCAATGCAAATGGCGAAGAGTGTGAGCTTGAGCCGGTCATGGGGCTTAAATAGAAGCTGCCACGAAATAGAGCCGCTGGCTCCTCAGTCCACTAAAAATCGAGGCGATCGGACACGCCGTCGATCGACGGACGCAGACCTGAGACCCAATCGTCGCGTCATGCGATGCACGCCACGTGGCCCCTGCTTCAAATGTTGATCATCCAATCTCGACGGTCATCATTGCACTTATGTTGTGACCGGACGCTCTACAGTGTGGGACCGGACACAGGACCCTAGCGTCCAGTCATTTCCAGTAAGGTTCCAGTCGTGACCGGACGTGTCAGTTTGATCATGACCGGACGTAGGAGCCCAGCGTCCGGCCACTTTCTGTAAGGTTCCAGTCACGACCAGACGCATCAGTTTGATCACGATCGGACGCAGGATCCCAGCGTCCGGTCACTTCCAGTAAGGTTCCAGAGGTGGAAATTCGCGACCGATCGCGTCCGGTCAAGCCCAACCGGACTCACCCAGCGTGCGGTCACTCACGGTCTTCTCTGTGCGCTGCCACAATAGCAGGACCGGACGCTAAACAGTGTTCAGCCAGAGTCCGATCGCCTGCGTCCGGTCAAGAGACCGAGGGTGGCCTTCACTGCGCGCCACTGACCGAACGCAGGACCCAGCGTCCGGTCACTGCGTGACCAGCGTCCGGTGCACTCTTTGAAACCCTATCTTTTTTATACACTCCATCGGTGAAGTTTTGAATCCTTGCTCGCAAGTACTAAACACAATGTGTATCACCTTTGTGCATGTGTGTTCGCATATTTTCACAAATGTTTTCAAGTGTGTTAGCACTCTACTAGATCCTAAATGCATATGTAATGAGTTAGAGCATCTAGTGGCACTTTGATAACCACATTTCAATATGAGTTTCACCCCTTAATAGTACAGCTATCGATCCTAAATGTGATCACACTCGCTAAGTGTCTCGATCACTAAATAGAAAAGCTCCTATCAATTTCATCTTTGCCTTGAGCTTTTTGTTTTTCTTTCTTCTTCTCCAAGTCAAGCACTTGATCATCACCATGGCATCACCATCATCATATCATGATCTTCATTTGCTTCACCATTTGGAGTAGTGCTACCTATCTCATAATCACTTTGATAAACTAGGTTAGCACTTATGGTTTTATCAATTCACCAAAACCAATCTAGAGCTTTCAACCACGCACACCTCTACTCAACGCTCTACAGTTTAGAGAGTACCATCACACTTGTCAACGGCAACGTATACGGTGGTTGTAACATCTTTCAAAAGGTTGGCAGAAAGAACACAGCCACCTATTGGGCTCTGTCTCTCTAACTCTCTCTCTTCCTCAATTGAAATGGGAGTGCCAATTCAGGCAAATTCGATAGCCGGTACGAGCCTATAGCAAATCTAGAAATCGCAATGACGGATTGGTACTGGAATCTAGATGATGCTTTTTGAAACACTTACATGGTGTCTGACAAAGCTTTGCTAGATGATCTCCAACCAATTGGCCCAACGGTCAATTGGGCCCTTGGATCCGCTCCCTGATCAGGGGCGCTCAATCGTTCCATGGTTGGTGGGCCCCGTCGCACAGCGCCATAAAAGGGAGGTGGGGCCAGGGCATAAGGCACGAGGTTCACCTGAGCCACCAGACGCCCCACCTACAGTCGTGAAACCCTAACCGATCTAAGTGAGGGGGCGTTGCCAGCGACGGGAAGCACCTCCTCCGGCCAACGCCGCCACTACACCGCTACCTTTCACCGCCGCACCTCCATCGAGTCTCCACCGAAGGCAGCCGATGGTTTGCCACCCTGTGATAGAACCGCCTAATTTATACAAGATCAAGTATGGCTGTCCCCGCTAACACGTTGACACGCGCATACTTTCACTTATACAAACCCGGTAGTCCGCCGAGTGTCACGAAGGACCTTGGTAAATCAACATCACAACCAAGATTGTATGATTAAGCAAATACACATCACATACGCAGAGTTGCAGTGGAAATAATATTACAATTGGGTTCACAAATAATAGTACAAGTTTGGGTTTTAAAACCGATTAGAGAAAACAACATAGCTTTCAAATGATTACATTAATATAAGTTCCAAATACATTGCTAGCATAAGTGACATCATCCGACAAAAGCATATAGATGAGAAGTAACTATAGAATCACCGAGCCCACCGGCGGTTAGCCACCATCTTCCGCAGGCCAAGAACTTCACCTGCAACATGGTGGGATAAACCCTGAGTACTCGAATGTACTCAGCTAGACTTACCCGTCGGAAACCAAAACAAATGACACCAAGGATTATGCAAGGCTTTCTTTAGTGGGCTAGCTGACTCGTTTGTGAAAAGCATAAGCTATCATGAAGAAACCATTTTAAGTACTTTGCATCATCTTTATTATGACCTATCCATCTAGGTAAGCACCTATACTATAGCAATCACTTGATTAACCAATAACATCTAGTTACCAACTTAGATTTAGCATATCCCATACCATCCAGATAACCATTAGTGTTCCATCATAATTACTATGATGCTATAGCTCGAGTCAAGTGCTCACTATCCAGGAGCGATGGCGATTCGAATCGATTCCTAACCAGCTGGTGATTTATTCCTCACACAAACCACACTCACCGATCAAGTGAGCTACAGATCACCAATGACACTTTCCAAGTAGCCGCAGGATAACAGCCGGGACCGCACTACCCAGGGACCGCCCGACTGCCAGGACGCACCTTGGGCTCACTCTACGCGTCCCCATCATACCCCCTTCAGCACCAGTCTGCCAATCCAGGTTTATCGCGGCTCGAATAGTGTCACTTGCTTCGTGATCGAAATGTACTTTATTCGGCCAGCTAAATGTGAGGCATGCGTTCAACATGACAAGAGGGACGAGCAACGATCGGTCCTTAATCGACACAGACAGAAACTAACAGCACCCCAGAACCCTATCTAGTTGCCTCCAACTTTTCCGTCCGGTCTCCAATTATCCATCACACATGGTTAATTCCAGGATATCATTTTTTCCATAGCTAAATTCTTCCAATAACCACCTATAATGTAGGTGACCGGATATCACCGATCGCTACCGGTCTAAGCAAGGCTAAGCAGTTATTCGATCCTGACCTAACAGGGTAAAAGGTAATAAGGTAGGCAAGGATGGTAATAAATGCATCAACGGTTTCAATCAACTCCTACAACTTAATGCAACAATATATAAACTCATATATATAGAAAGAATTGTTTTTTATAAATTAGGAGACTTATAATACTCCGAGGCTTGCCTGGGATCCCACACTAGGTCAGTGTTTGTTAGATGACGCTTGCTTGGTGAGCATCTCCGGTTCAGACATGTATTCCAGGGGTCCTTCCATCTTCAGGATAGGTCCACCATACACCGTCTTCGGGTTCGGTTCCAACCTCATGTCCTTCACATGGTTCATCTAGCGTACCTAAATGAGATGCAAGATGCATGTGTATGAATGGTAACACAAGATGCATCACATAAGCATTCAAGACAAACACAAGATTATGCACGACATAGACACCAATAGCTATTTAACTAACATCACACAACTAACTATAGAGAGCAAGCACATCAAGCATGACACAAGTTTAACAAGGTCACAAGTATCATAACTTGACCATCAACAAGGGCATAAGCCACACTTAGCAACACATGGAGTAAACAACCACAACTAGCATATGTCTATTTCTGGACTAGAAACAACAGCTTCATGTTTGGATCATAACTAGAGTTATACAAATCCAATAGACATGCAACAAGACATTTTGGAAAGCTTATGAAATTTTCTATAATTCATCTTTAATCATCTTAGCATGATTATCAAGTTAACTAAGTCAAATCTACACATTTACAGAAACTAGTCTAAACAAGACAGAGAGCAATCAATTCTGTAACCCAACTTTAAACAGCTGTAACTCTTAAACTACTTGGCCAAATGACACCAAATGTTATCAGAAGCTAGATACATGAATTATCTACAACTTTGTTATTCTCATATTAAGATGATTTTACAGTTAGAAGGGTCAACTAATCCAATAATTGCATCTCTGTCCAAAACATAGATAGAAACTGACATTTCACTTTAAACAGCTATAAATGGAGTTATACATGTCCCATAAATGTGATTATAGACTTTTTAGAAAGCTTAGAAAATTCTAAACAACTTTGTTGTAAACACCTAAAGCTAATTATACTATTAAGAAGGCCCCACAGTAAGAACAAGGAAACCCTGTCTGGGTTTGGGCAGAAACAGCCACAGAGATTTAAGCAGGTATAACTCAAGATCTACTTAGCCAAGAATCATGATATTTAACTTTTTGGAAAGCTTAAGAAAAGTACTACAACTCATGTATTTTCATCAAGTCATGATTCATAACTTAACTGAGCCAATTAATTCAAACATGCAGAACTATTTAGAGTAGGAGCAAAGCATTATAGGGCATTTGTTATTTTTATAACTCTTACAATATAAATCCTAAACTCATGAAATTTTTACCAGACAACAACAATCACCTTATTAGCATCTCATAAAAATTTCCCATTTATTTGAGCAAAGTAACTTCAGTTATAAAAAAGACAAGACACAAATAGTATTACAAACCTAACTGCATAAATTGATTTTTACAGCAAAAACTTTAAACTAAATCATGCCATATTATAGATCTAGGGCATAGATAATTTCACAAGGATTCCAAAAAGTCCTCAATTGCTATTTTATGAATTTCCGATGAATTTTCAAAGTGGATCATTCAATTCTGCCTAAATCCAAGAAAAAGAGATCTAAATCTTACATCGGGGACCATGCGGAAAATATAAATCAAACGTCAGCGAAGAGGTCCTTATGAGTACTATTCACATGAGTCACTAGTTCTTCACTTAACCCCCTAGAGAAGCTTTTATTTCCGCGCGTGGTCCACCTTCTCCTTCCTCACGACGGTGGAGCAGGGGAGCGGTTGGCTCGCGGCTCCGGCCGGCTGTGGGCGTCGACGGCGGTGGTGGAGTGGCGGGGAGGACCAGGGGTCCCGCGCGCACACGCTGGGCTGCTTAATTTGGCTAGAGGCGGGCTGGGTTGGCCTGGCCACGCGCACAGGCGTCCGCGGCGGCCACGGCGCCGACGGCCACGCGAACAGGCGGCGAAGGAAAGCCGGGAAGGAGCGCACGAGGCGAAGTAGAGGGAGGCGAAGCCGGTGGCAGAGGATTCAGGGCTACGAGGCGCTTGGAGGAGGAAGAACAATGGCAGCCAAGCTCGAGCCCGCGGCGGCAACCATGGCGGTCGCGTCCCGGAGCACGCGCGCAGCACCAGAGGGCGAGGGAGGGAGAGTGGGGAGGCGAGTGAGTGCTCGGGCAGCTCGGGCGTTCACATTTGGAGGCACAAGGAGCAGGGTGGCGCATGGCGCGGAGGTCGGACGCACGGCAGCAATGGGGCACGCGCGCTGCTGCATGGCTGCCACGGAGACAATTCAACGAGCACGTGGCGTGCGTCTCTGTGCTCGACTTGGGGTCTGTTTTTTGGCATATTCCATGTGGATTCCGAACTTGGCTCCAGTAGCAAAGTTGCTCTACTCAGGATGGTCTACAAACTTGGTTAAGGGGTCACATCCATTAGGTCTTTGGAACAGCAGTTAATTAGCATCCAATTAGCAAGTGTCAATGCATTGACAGCGATTACCAAACTCCAAAAATCGATGGTCAAGACAAGGTCCAACGAGTGCCATCCTTTTGCACGCTCTTCTTCCCGATGTATGCTCCAACTTTTATTTTGGGATCAAGTCAAGTTGCTTAACGAAATTTGGAGAACGCGAGACGCCAATGTCGATGTCAATGAATTTCTAGACTTAGAATATTTCTAAGTGCTGAAATCAGCAGCAGGTTCCAACTTTGAGCCACTGCTAGACTTGGTTCCGAGCCAATCCATGGTATACTCCAAAAACAAAGTTTCTTCTACATAATATGAGCTTCAACTTTTATTTAATGTCCAACTTTAAAACAGGTGCAAAAGCTATAGTTCTACTTTGACCAAAGTAGGATCACGATAAAGCTTAAATTATCCTTTGTGACCCATTGGAGCATTTTCTTGGCATTTGCTCAACATGAACCTTTCATGACTTTTGTTGTAGAGTTCATCTGGAGTCATTTGGGCAAGGTTGCAAGGTTTGGTTGATGACACATGTTCTCATTCACTTAATAAGGCCATTCCAACAAGGATATAACTTATCATTTCATGTGACTTTTTGATTCTAAACTTCACGAAACTTTTCCATGGATCAATATAGAGGGATATTGAGGAGAGACACATGAAACAAGTACATCCAGCATTTCCCAAGCATACTTTTTAGAAAGGGCAGCATATAAGCAATGGTGCATGGTCCAAGTTTAAGTGGTGGCTCATATTCATATGTTTGACCTAACATCTCCATCACCACTTAACATGCCATGTTTGAGCTCACACCCATTGCTTAACTGGTGACAAACACCTGGGGTCTTACACGCCCGCATCCCACTCTCTCTCTATTTCCCCGCACTAGTACATGTTTTAGGGTTTACACTTCATTAAATGTCAGTAGGTATGCTAGATCTATGGCTAGTGATCCTGTAATGTTTCTATCAATGGTATCAATCACCTAACTAGGCGTAGATCTAGCTTATCTGGGTAGAAAACTGAGTGACAGCAATTAGAAGGAGGTGATAGATCCATTTTCGGATCTAAATAGAGGGTTCATCGAACCATAAACCCAAATCAGGTGAAGAAAAGGAGTAAGAAAGGGTCTCGGTTTTGAAAAGGAACTCGAACCCTAGCCCTAACCCGCGTAGAAAGCTCGGGAAGAAGAACAATACTCAAACCCTAACTCGACCTAACCCTAACCCTAACCCCAATTGGACAAGATCCAAGAAGAATAGAGCGAGATCCAAATCAAAGAGAAGAAAGGGAAAGGGGAAGGGCTTGGGAGACGGCTTACCTCGCCGCTGCACCGCGCTGCCGTCTCATCGGTGCGCGAGAAGAAGGCCGAGCCACTGCTAGTCGTCGGGCTTGTGTGAGCTCTGGCCAAGGGCGCCGTGGCTAGACTGCTCGACGGTGGCGCGCTCAGCTATTGGGGAGCACGCGCGCCGGTGAAGGGCCGGCGACGGCGCCATCATCTCTCGATTTTTCGCTCGGCCACTGCTGCTCGCTGTGCTGAGAGAGGAAGGGGAGGGACGCCACGCGCCGCGTTTTTGTTCTACCGAGGAGCGCGCTCGACCGTCGATCTGAGGTGAACGGTGTAGACCGAACGGGCCAGCATTCGGCCCAGGTGGGCGCGCGCGACGGGCGGTTTTGCCGGCCTAGGCCCAGGTTGCGGCCTGGGAAGGTGCAGCGCGCGCGAGAGCAGAGCAGGCCGGGCCATTTTGCTGCTTGGGCCGAGTAAACAGTGACGCTTTGAGCCCTTTTTCATTTTCAAAATTCTAGAGAATTTATTATTTTCCTGGTATTTGATTAATGGCTTAAATAAAATTAGTAAAGAGAATTTTCCTGTGGGTAAAATCCACCAATTAAGTATGAGTTTTTCGCTGCAATGATCTGTTTATCCTCTGATTAATTTTGAACCAACAGGAAAATTTTAATTGGAGTAGTAATATTTGTTTAAGTCAATTATGATATTGTTATTTTGTGACCAACGTTGATGATAACAATATTATAATTTTGTTCATAAGTTTTCCATGCATTAATTCTATTTTTGCCCAACGGTGTTGTAGAATTAGTGTATAAGAATGTTGTGCGTTTTAATTTTGACCAACGTTAAATTAAATCATACAATTATGATGTCATATTTTCTCACTATCTCTGACGGTGTTTTTCAGGACTCAACCTAATGGCATTTATCTCGCACATACCACCCCTTGAAGGGGGCAACTATAGGGTATGGTGAGAGAAGTATGAACTAGCACTTACGCTGTCTGAAAATGACCTAGCGCTTACATCCTCGTGTCCTACTGAGCCAGTGGACCCGGTAAGGGAAGAAAATAAGACTGATGCTGATTTTACTGCTCGACAGCGAGATTATGCAGAAGTGCGGATGAAATATGATCTCGAATGTAAGAAATGGGACATTTCAAACCGCAAGTGCTTGATGGTGGCTAAGTCCATAATTTCAGATGCTATAAGAGGGTCTATCCTAGATTGTGATACCACCACAGAGTATTTTAAGAAAGTGGAGAGTCAGTTCACTGGCTCTTCAAAGGCTTATGCTAGTACTTTGATTAAGAAATTGTTCAATGAGAAATATACTGGGGGCGGTATCAGAGAGCACATAATGAAGATGAACAACACGGCTTCGAAGCTGAAGCCAATAGATTTGAGGCTCAAGGATGAGTTCCTAATTCTTTTGGTTTTTGCTTCCTTGCCAAAGGAATATGAAACCTTTGTTGTTAATTACAATATGTAGCTCAATAAGTGGGATATAGAGAAGTTCATCGTAATGTGTGTTCAAGAAGAGGAGATGCTGAAATCCTTATAGGGTGACTCTGCTAACCTTGTGAAGGACAACAACAAGAAGAATTTCAATAAGAATGCCAAACCTTAAGGGAAAGCCCCTCAGAATGACCACCATCCGAAGAACAACAATGCTCAAGTTGAGAAGGATCAATATAAATGGTGCAAGAAGCATGGACACTACCAGAGGGACTGTCCAGACTTCCTGAATAACCTTCTGAAGAGAGGTGAGGATTTCATTACATTCATAGATGAATCCTTGTATTTAAGTTATGCAAAATCTACTTGGTGGATTGATTCAGGTGCAACTGTTTATGTTGCAAATTCATTACAGAGATTCCATACGAGGATGACTCTGCAAAGAGGAGAAAGAAGAATTAAAGTTGCAAATAGAGTTGAAACTAAAGTTGAAGCCATTGGAGATCTATCTCTAGAATTAGATGATGGTTTTAGACTGCAGCTTTCAGATATTCTTTATGTGCCCTCTTTGCGAAGAAACTTAATAAGTGTTTCACGTTTAGATGATGATGGATATGATTACCATTTTAGTAATGGCAAATGTAGGATTGTGATTAATAATAAGTGTGTTGGTCTTGCCTTCCGACAAGACAAGCTTTATTTATTATCACTTTCTGAGAATGTGAATGATGTAAGTTCTGAGAATGAGAATGCCTCTTCGTCTATGAATGCAACAAATAAGCGAAAGAGAGTGCATGATGTATCTTCAAAATTATGGCACTGTCGTTTAGGCCATATTTCGAGGGCAAGAATAGAGCGATTGTTTAAGAAATCAATTCTTTCGCCTTTATAATTTTCAGATTTAGAACAATGCATAGATTGCATAAAAGAAAAGTATGTTAAGAAAATAAAGAAAAATGCCAAACGAAGCACAGGAATTTTAGAAATAGTTCACACAGACATCTGTGGTCCTTTTCCTGTGAAGAGTGGATGGTTATGATTCATTTATAACATTCACAGATGACTACTCTTGTTTTGGCTATATTTATCCAATTAAGGAAAGATCGGAAGTATTGGATAAATTTAAAATATTCAAAGCTAAAGTAGAAAATCAGCACAACTTAAAGATTAAGGTAGTAAGGTCCAACCGTGGGAGAGAGTACTACGATCGACACACCCTATATGGCCAACTTCCTGGACCCTTTGCAAGGTTCTTACAGAAAATGGCATAATATCCCAGTATTCTACATCGGGCGAGCCTCAGCAGAATGGAGTAGCTAAAAGACGCAACCGTACCTTAATGGATATGGTGAGAAGCATGATAAGTTACTCTACTTTATCGATAAGTTTATGGATGGAGGCGTTGAAAACCGCCATTCATATTCTTAATCGAGTGCCAAGTAAGTCGGTGCCCAAAACACCGTATGAGTTGTGGACAGAAAGAACCCTCACTAAACTATTTACATGTGCGGGGTTGTCCAGCTGAGGCAAAGGTATTTAACCCAAACATAGGGAAGCTGGACTCCAAGACAGTCAGTTACCATTTCATTGGCTATCCAGAAAAGCCAAAAGATTATCGCTTCTATTGTCCTGACAGATAAACGAAGTTTGTAGAAACAAGACATGCTGTCTTCTTGGAGGAAGATATGATCAGGGGGAGTATGGTAGCGTGTGAAATTAGTTTTGAAGAGAAGCGGGTATACGTGCCCACTCCTATGGTTCAGGAGCCATTCTCCATGCTACCTGTTGTTGCTGTACCAATAGTGTAAGACAATGTAGTAACAACACCTATTGTTAGTTCTCCTGTGGCAACAATGAATGAACATGAGGAACCTGTCCTTCAGGATCCCCTAGAACCCGTTGTTACACATGAGGGAGAGCAACAACAGCCTCATATAGAACAAGTGCCATCTAACGAGGCCCCTAGAAGGTCTCAAAGAGTCAGGAGATCAACCATTCCTAATGATTATGAAGTTTATGAATGTGAGGAATTTAAAATGGAGGTGATCCCACCTCATTTAAAGAAGCCATGAGAAGCGCTCACTCATCCAAGTGGCTTGAAGCCATGGAAGATGAAACAAAATCAATGAAAACCAACAGTGTTTGGGACTTAGAAACAATTCCTAAAGGAGCCAAGACAGTAGGCTATAAATGGGTCTACAAAACTAAACATGACTCCAAAGGGAATATAGAAAGATTTAAAGCGCGACTTCTGGCGAAAGTCTTCACGCAAAGAGAAGGTATAGATTATAATGAGACATTTTCTCTAGTCTCATGTAAGGATTCTTTTAGAATCATAATGGCGCTTGTAGCACATTACGATTTAGAATTACATCAGATGGATGTAAAGATGGCATTCCTAAACGGGGATCTAGAGAAAAATGTTTACATGGCACAACCGAAAGGTTTTGTTGTCGAAGGAAAAGAACGCATGGGATGCCGCCTGAAGAAATCTATTTACAGATTAAAACAAGCTTCAAGACAGTGGTATTTGAAGTTTTATAGTACAATAAGAAAGTTTGAGTTTCAAAAAAATGTAGAGGACAATTGCGTTTATGCAAAGTTCAAGAATGAGAAATACATTTCCTAGTCTTGTATGTGGATGGCATCTTGCTCGCTAGTAGTGATGTTAATCTACTACTAGAAACAAAGAAGTTCTTGTCCTCAAAGTTTGATATGAAGGATCTCGATGAAGCTTCATTCGTCCTTGGAATAGAGATTGACCGAGATAGAGAAAATGGGGTTTTAGGATTATCACAAAAGGCATACTTAGGAAAAGTTCTAAAGAAATACAATATGCAAAAGTTGTAAGTCTTCACCTGCTCCCATAGTCAAGGGTGAGCTAAAACATGATATGGGGAATTTCAATGTCTCAGAACCAATAATATGATTGCACTTTGATCGATCAAATGAAAGCGGTTCCATATAATTCATATTGGGCACTTGAAAAGTTGGAAGTTTACAATATGCTCAAGTGTGTACTCGATCGTCACGACTTAGCATTTGTTAAGTCATGGGTTACTTGGCAAATGCCAAGAAAACGCTCCATATCGGAGTAATCCATGAATAGAACAGTAGGTTCTATACCAGTTTTGAGAAATTAGTAAAGAAAGTTTTGCATTACTTGCAAGGTACAAAGGGTCTCATGCTAATGTATAGAAGATCTTGATTCCCTGCACATAGAGGGGTATAAAGATTATATTATCTGGAGATGAGAGAAAGTCCACGTTAGGATACATATTCACTCTCGCAGGAGGAGCTATATCGTAGAAAAGCTCAAAGCAAACGTCACTACATCATCCACAATGTATGCCGAGTTTGTAGCATGTTATGAGGCCACAGCCAAGCAGTGTGAATTGGTCAAGAAATTCATGCCCGGGCTGAAAGTGGTAGACGACATAAATAAACCACTCACTCAAGTTATCTCGCAATAATAATCCAAAGAAGATGTTATGCTCATAATAATAAGTCAAGTGGTGTTGCCAAACACATTGACATAAAGTATTATGTTGTGAAAGATAATGTCCAGAGATCATATAATTAGTCTTGAGCATATAAGAATAGAAAAGATGCTCATGCAGTGGATCCGCTTATTAAAGGCTTACCACCCAGTGTCAATTGGGTGGTATCAAGGGGGAGCATATAAGAATAGAAAAGTCATAAGGTGAGATCAAGGGGAGTATGTTAGATGATCTCCAACCAATTAGCCCAACGACCAATTAGGCCCTTGAATCTTTAGTCATGTGTGAAATATTTGTACGCAACATGATCGAGGGCGCCCAACTTAGCTTCTTCATGGTAATGTGCCATGGTTGGTGGGTCCCAAGTGTTCTCAGCAAAGTTGCCATATAAGGGAGGTGGGGGTTACGGGCACAAGGCATGAATTGAGGTCATGCTCATAATCACCTAAGCCGCCAGACGCCCCACCTATAGTCCCAAAACCCTAATCGATCTAAGTGAGGGGACATTGCCCTGAGATCTTGACGGGAGCACTTGCCATCGCCCTATTGGTGTCTATGCTTGCATAATAACTTGCATGCTTATGTGCATCTTGCTTACAATTTCACCGCCACGCCTCATCCACCGAGTCTCCACCATGATGTTGAAGCACGATGTATGCCATGGCCATGGAAGGACTAAGCGAATTCTCACCGGCGGTGCAAGCTAACCGATGGTTTGCCACCCGCATCCCACTCTCTCTATATTTTCCTGCACTAGTACATGTTCTAGGGTTTACACTTCATCAAATGTCAGTAGGTATGCTAGATCTATGTCTAGTGATCCTGTAATGTTTCTATCAAGCTCCGCAATGGGTTGCAGAATGTTAAGAATGTGGAGGTGCACACCCAAAATTAAATGTTAACATGGAGGTGCACACCCAAAATTAGCAAGCTAGAATGCTAGGTCTACCATACAGGAAGGAGAAACATGTTCTGAGAAAAGAAAGAAGTGTCATCCTTGGTACTAAGGGCTTGACCAACGTGAACACATGACAATGGTGGTCTCAGGATTACAAAAGTACTTAAAATGCTTATTCATTACATAAATTGAGGCGCATGATCGATATTTATTAGAACGCATAGCGATTATCCTTTGGTTCTACCATAGTCCCAAACATCTCTTTTAGTTGTCCTCTTTTTCAACCTTTTTGAACTTATACTAATCATTTGAAAGCTACATGGTCCCCTAGCAAACATTTTCATTTACGCAACCCGATTTGAGGCTACTATCGGAGACCAATACTAGGGTACGTGTTAGCGGGGACAAGAGGAGAGGCTAATGGTCATCAACATTAATTCATTCGAGCCAATATGAGATCAAAATGGCGCCACTACAGCTCCAATCGGCCCCTTAGTGCATAGGCTCCACCTCGACCGACTGGGAGCCTAATTCCCTGCACATAGGGTGGGCTCTGCCTGCCCGTAGATACATATTCACTCTCGGGCTACGGGCTCAAAGCAAACCCTACAACCCCAAGCTCATGATGAGCTATGCCTTGCCCGACCTCTAGGGGAGGGCTCCCACCACCCGACCCGAGGCACATTGCATGGGCTCGCCCTAGCCTTGACCCTAAGGTCATGGGCTCCCCCCAAAGTCACCCAACCTCTAGGGGAGGGCTCCACCTCGCCCAACCCCGAGGCCACAATTAGGCCCTTGAATCTACACCTCGCCGCCCATGACCCTCGAGGTCGCCATATAAGGGAGGCTCCGCTCGCCACCAGGTTCCAACGAACCCATCAAACCCCAAACCACGAGATAACAAACACACGACGGCGCCATCGCACACGAGCAAATGATCGAGCTCTCAAGACCTGCTCATTCTTCCCACCAAAGACTTGGGACCACCGCATCCTCTCTCTCTTGCACTTTGTAACCCCTACTATAAACTTTGTCTAGTGTCCCAGTGTAGTAACACGAAATGCAAAAATTAAATGTTAATGAACTAGATGTAGGGATATTCTACCCAAACCAAGGAGATAAACCTCGTGTCCTCTAAGCACACCATCCGAGCCAGAGATGTGCAATAATTGAAATTTACTGAACGTCGGTGGTAACTCAAAACACCTTTTAGTTGTCCTCTTTTCAACCTTTTGACTATACTGGTCCCCTAGCAAACATTGTTTGAGGCGGGTACCAAGAGGAGAGGCTAATGGTCATCAACATTAATTCATTGAGCAGTAAGGGCGCCAGGGCCCTTTTGCACGTCTCGACATCCAAACCAGGCCTCGGATGGCTAGTCATAACGCCTCAATCTGGGTCTCGGGCACTCACGCGCGCTTTGGGAACCTCAGACTTCATTGTCACGATGGAGGAGAGAGGTTGGCGCGGGCTCCCATCAAACCCTCGAACCACGAGTCGTCATCCAACCTCTCCGCCCCGCCGGCCCTTGACTCGATCGCCGAGGCGCTTGAGGAGCTAGTAACACCAGCAGCACACACTAGATGAGGCCCCACGCCCCGTGGGAGCGACCAATATTTGCTCCTTGGCTTTGACTATGGGAGGTTAGGCGCGCATCAACTCGGCACCTTCACTGGGACCCCGCTTTGGGAACCTAGACATTCCCGGGAGGACCTGCGCGCCACCACACCTTCTCGTTCAAAACATCATGGCGCAACTTGCCGGGAGAGAGCCGCTCTCCTCGAAATACCTCATCCAGACCCCAACCGCCCGGGAGACAAGCCACTCTCCCGTCTGGTCTCCAGTAATGCCACGAGACCGCTTCACCAAATACCTCATCCAGAGCCTTGTGGCGCAACACATGCCACCATCCCCTACAAACAAGGAATTCATGGGGATGACCAAATATGTCGCGGAGTCTTTCCACGACCTCCTCGTGGGAGAAACAAAGTCACCCTCCACCTCTAACTCCAGCAGGGGGAGCCATCACCCCTTTCGTGAATGTTTCATGGTAGGTACCCCCGAGGGACATGTTGTAGGGTCGAGATGGTGGACTAGAGGGGTGTGAATAGTCCTTTCTAAAATTTAATCGCGTCGGCTAACCGAAACAAATGTGGAATTTAAAACAATCGGTCTAGCCAAGACTACAACCCTCTATCGAAGTTCACAAACACCTTATAAAGATCCTAATTAGGCAACAAAGGTGTCGGGCTAGCTAGAGCTCACCAAACCAATTCTATAAGCAAGGTCACATTAACCTATGCCACTAGTACTTCAAGCAACGAGGGAGCTCCTACATAATTCTAGTAAGCAAAAGCACAAAGCTCATAAGCTCACTAGTAATGCTCAATAACAAGGCAACCAATGCCAAATTAGAGAGTGAAAATACTTAGCTACACAAACTAAGCAATGTGACTAACAAGGTTACACAAACCAAATTAGCCACACAAGGGAGCTACTTCTATGCTACATAAGCACGAAGGTAACTATTGAGCTACACAAGCTAACTAATTACTAGAGCAACTACACAAGCACAATGTATATGAAAATAATTACAAGCTTGTGTAAGGGGATTGCAAACCAACGGGAATACAAGGATGACATGATGATTTTTATCCCGAGGTTCATGTGCTTGCCAACACGCTAGTCCCCATTGAGACAAGCTCCAAGGTTGCCGTCGGTCCTCTTGCTAGTGGTGACCTGCAAGTCACACTCTCCCACATGGAGTGCTTACTACAAGTTCTAGCACTTGACCCGGCTGGACCACTTGTCACCCTTCGTGTCTCGCTCTACTAGACTTGCTCTTCGCAGCTCCTGCGGGGTGAGCATAATCCCCCCCCACAATCACTTCTCTAGAGCACCGCACAATCTTCTTTGCATGCTTAAACGGAGACCACCACCAAGCCATCTAGGAGGTGGCAACCTCCAAGAATAACAAGCACCACCGGCTTGCAAGACGACCACCTAGTGCCACTCGATGCAACCTCACGATGCAATCGCACTCGAATCACACACTACTTGATCGGATGAACACTATCAAGCTCAAGTGAGTTAGAGGGCTCCCAAGCACTACCACATAAGCCACCAAGGCTTTAGTGTGTTCAAGCAACCAGCCCCAGGCTGGCCAATGCTTAGTTTTATAGCCCCCAAGAAAATAGAGCTATTGTACCCCTTCACTGGGCATAGCTCGGGGCGACCGAATGAGCAGGTTCAAGTGACCAGATGCGATGGTCCCTGCGTTCGGTCGCTATACCACCTCAACGTGGCACTAGCCGTTTGAAATAGTCGTTGCCGCCAATGGCTACCTCACGTGTGTGCCTTCATCCCCCGATTGGACGCGCTAGCTTAGCTTGACCAGACTCACCACACCTTAGTGTCCGGTCAACAACAGAGAGCTCCTAGAGCCTCCAAAACACGACCGGACGTGTCCATTCACATGTGATCGGATGCACCACCGCCTGAGTTCGGTCATTTCCAGAGAGCTCCCTTAGCCTCTGTTTTATGAATGGACGCGTCAGGTGAGTCACGATTGGATGTGACACCTGAGTACAGTCCTTCACCACCTGCCACGTGTCAGAGCTATGCCCGCGCCATTGGGTCAGCGTACATCAAAGATGACCGGGTGTGGCTCCTGCGTGTCAGATCACTCTTCGCGCCAGCGTCCGATCATAAGACCGAGACCGCGCGCTTTTGCTTGCCACTTGACCAAACATGCAGGTCCTGCTGAGGCCAGCGTCTGGTCACTCATAGTGACCTCCTTTCGCCTTCTTTTCTTCACTGAGTTGATCCGTTTCAACTCCAACTTCTTTCTCCTTTGCAAATGTGCCAACACAACCAAGTGTACATCACCATGTGTATGTGTGTTAGCATTTTCACAATCATTTTCAAGGAGTTATCCACTCAACTTGCTAGGCCACTTGATCCTAGCAATGATGCAAAGTTAGATCACTCGAGTGGCACTAGATGACCGATATGCAAATAAGTTTGCCCCCCTTGATAGTACGGCCATCTATCCTAAACCTATGACCAGTGAAATGAAATGCCCTAGGTTATACCTTTGCCTTATGCATTTCATTCCATCTCCTCCAATGTTGATGCAACACACGCACCAACATGATCAACAATGATATGATCCACTTCATATCATCATGTGATCATATTGGTTTATCGATCTTGACTTCACTTGCTCTTCACCGTTGGCTCGGTCCATCGGCGCCAAGTCATCACTCAACTTGCCCTTCACACTTGCAACCAGTCCGTCGAGTCAAGTCATGTCTTGATCTTCTCCACCTCGATCACATGACTCAATGTCATGTCTCATGTGCAATGAGGTCCTTCATCAAATGTGTGAGATTTGCAACATCTCCGAGCCATTTCACCTCCATGGCATATGTTGCTCACACACATGTACCTGTGGACTAATCACCTGTGTATCTCACATAAACACAATTAGTCCACCTAAGGTTGTCACTCAATTACCAAAACCAAACAAGGACCTTTCACACGTCGAAAGCATCCACGAGGAAGAGGCTACCCCAACGAATGACCTTGATGACGATGTCGAGGGGGATGCAGGGGCCCCACCTTGCCTGTGGGTGGAGCAGCCAAAGGCCCGGCACTAAGAGCTTGAGGAAGCGTGACTCTAGCTCAAGCAGGAATGCGTGGAGCTCGAGCGAGAGATCAAGCGCCACGGAGATGGTGGGCGTGCGCGTGCCATGGCCCACGACGTGAACCGAAGGATCATCAAGGACGATGAAGTGCTCCCACACTTCGCTCAGGCAAGCTAGAACATCGATGCTACGACGGCCTTGCTCCAGGGGCTTCTAGGGCCCACGACGCCCGAGGATCATCGGGCCCATCATGGATTCGCGAGATTCGGTGGCACGTTACGCTCGTCCCAATGCGCGAGTCGACCCTAGCCAACACACACCCCGTGGCGGTAAGGATGCATCACCCATCAGCGTCAAGTCGCGTCCGGCATGAGCATCTCGGCCGCCACCGTGGCCGCCAAGCACACCCCTCGGCGCCCACGCGACGTACCCACAGTGATGTGAGGGAGGGGGCAAGCCATGGCTACCACCCTCATCATGGTGGACGCTACGACAACAGCGAGGACCGAAGCCTAAGCCCCGACTTGCCGGGACCTCAGGCCTTCGGCCGACACATCCTCAATGCCGTCTTCCCACCATGGTACCGACCACCGACCAACATCCCAAAATACTCTGGCGAAACGAACCTTGGACTATGGCTCGAGGATTACCATCTTGCTTGCCAAGCTGGTGGAGTGGATAATGATGATTTCATCATCCGCAACCTTCTATTATTCCTGGCCGATTCGGCGCGAACTTGGTTGGAACACCTTCCGTCCAACAGAATCCAAAGTTGGGCGGACCTAAAAGAAATCTTTGTGGGGAACTTCCTGGACACATACGCACATCCTAGGACCCTTGGGATCTCAAAAACTATCGACAGAAGTCCAGAGAAACCCTTCGTGGGTACATTTGGCGATTCTCCTAGCAGTGCTACGAGCTGCCCAACGTCGCCGACGCCGACGTCGTAGGAGCTTTCCTGTCTGGGACCACCTATGAGTCCCTGGTCCATAAGCTAGGATGTAAGGGCCTGCGAACCACCAAGAAGCTCCTCAACATCGCCACCAGCCATGCCTCGGGCGAGGAGGCGATCGAAGAGATCTTCGACCGCCTCAAGGGCAAGGCGAAGCGGGACGAGGACACCGGCGAAGGTGCCTCCAACTGTCCTAGCTAAAAGAAGAACAAGCGGCGGTGTGAGGGCTCACTCGTGGCTACGGCTGACCGCAAGGGGTCGAAAGCCCAATGAGGGTACCCTAAACCACTTCAAGAAGCTACTCGAAGGGCCATGCCTGAACCATGCCTTCCCCGTCAAGCATCTCTAGAAGGACTACGACCTCATGAAGCGGTTCTTGTTTGGAGGCTCCAACAAGGGGGAGCATAGGGGTTACCCCAAGCCGATCGAAGATGACGTCAAGCATCTCTACAAGGATGGCAGCTTTTCGACGCAAGATGGGTGCCTCATGATCTTCAAAGGGTCTATGGCCTATGACTCCAAGTGCCACCAGAAGCTTGCGCGTCGTGAAGTCTATATGGCTGAGCCAGTCATGCCTTCCTTCCTCCGATGGTCGGAGTCCGCCATAACCTTTGATCGGACCGACCACCCAGAAAGCATCCCGTAGCCGGGATGATATCCACTTGTGGTTGATCCGATCATCGGCATGAAGCGGCTCACCAAGATACTGATGGATGGAGGTAGCGGTCTCAACATCATGTACGCTAAAATACTCGACACCATGGGAATCGACCGAGCGCGCGTCCGGCCGACTGGGGTGCCTTTCCATGGCATCATGCCTAGAAAGTAGGCCATGCCACTCGGGTAGATAGATCTACCCATCACCTTCGGGGATCCATCCAATTATAGGATGGAGACCCTCACCTTCGAGGTGGTCGGGTTCCATGGAACCTAGCATGCCATCCTAGGACGTCCATGCTACGCGAAGTTCATGGCCGTCCCCAACAACACCTATCTAAAGTTGAAGATGCTGGGTCCATATGGGGTCATCACCATCAGCACCTCCTTCCAGCATGCCTATGATTGTGAGGTCAAGTGCTGCAAACACGCCGCGACAATTGTCGCCTCCAAAGAGCTCACGACCATCAGGAAGGAGGCCACCGAAGAAGCACCCGACCCCAAGCGGTCGGTTGGGTCTTTCGAGCCATTGGAGGGCGCAAAGAAGGTCCTCATAGACCCCAATAGCTCCAAGGGCAAAGTGGTGCGCATTGGCACCACGCTTTCCTCCGAATAGGAAAGTGCGCTAGTCGATGAGGGGAAGCGTAAGGCCATCGGCGAGGAGATTGCAAAGCTTTTGGTGGCTGGGTTAATTAAGGAAGTATACCACCCTAAGTGGTTAGCCAATCCCGTTCTTGTACAAAAGAAGAGTGGGAAATGGAGAATGTGTGTTGATTACATGGGTCTCAACAAAGGGTGTCCAAATGATCCATTTCCTTTGCCACGCATAGACCAAGTAGTCAACTCGACCTTAGGGTGCAAAACCCTTTGCTTCCTTCATGCATACTCCAGGTACCATCAAATCATGATGAAAGAGTCCGATTAGCTCGCGATGTCTTTCATCACCCCATTTGGATTATTCTGCCATGTCACGATGCCATTCGGTTTGAAGAACGCTCGGGCTACGTACCAGCGTTGTATGCTCAAGTGTTTTGGGGACCTCATCGGGTGAACTGTTGAGGCCTACATGGATGACATCGTGGTCAAGTCCAAACAGGCTGACCAGGTCGTAGCCGACCTAGAGCAGACCTTCGCAAAACTCCAAGCAAATGACATTAAGCTCAACCCCGAGAAGTGCGTTTTCGGGGTCCCGAGGGGTATGCTACTGGGTTTTATCGTCTCCGAGCGTGGCGTCGAAGCCAACCCGGAGAAGATATCGGCCATCACAAGGATGGGCCCGATTCAGAATATAAATGGGGTGCATCGAGTCGTAGGGTGCCTCGCTGCGCTCAGCCACTTTATCTCGTGCCTCGAAACGAGGACTCCCCCTCTATCGGCTTCTGAAGAAAGCCGCCCGCTTCGAATGGACGCCCGAGGCCCAGGAGGCACTTGACACGGTCAAGCGGCTTCTGATGAAGGCCTCAATCCTGGTCCCTCCGATCGATGGGGAATAGCTTCTGCTCTACATTGCGGCCACCACGCAAGTGGTCAGCGCCGCCCTGGTGGTAGAGGGAGAAGAAGAGGGACACACCCTCAAAGTGCAGCGTCCTGTGTACTTCATTAGCGAGGTCCTATCCGATTCCAAGACCCACTACCCCAAATGCGGAAGCTCCTATACGCCGTCCTTATCGCTAAAAGGAAGCAGCGCCACTACTTCGAGTCACATTCGGTGACAATCATGATGTCCTTCCACCTCGGCGAGGTCGTCCAAAACCAGGATGCCACGGGAAGAATCGCGAAGTGGGCACTCGAGCTGATGGGTCAAGGCATTTCGTATGCCTCCCGGACTACCATCAAGTCCCAAGTGCTAGCTGATTTCATTGTAGAGTGGACCGAGGTCCAAATGCCGCCAGCAATCATCAACCAAGAGTACTGGACAATGTAGTTCGATGGATCGCTAATGAAGAAAGGCATCGACGTGGGGCTGGTCTTCGTTTTGCCCCTCAGGGTACGCATGAGGTACATGGTTCACCTCCATTTCCCCTCCTCCAATAATGTGGCCAAGTATGAGGCACTCATCAATGACTTATGCATCGCCATCGAGTTGGGTATCCGACGGCTTGACAAATGGGGCGACTCCAAGCTGGTCATTGACCAAGTCATGAAGGAGCCAAGCTGCCATAATGCCATGATGGCTACGTATTGCTGAGAATCCACCAGCTGGTGGACAAGTTCGACGGTCTCGAGCTTAATCACATCCCGAGGCATCTCAATGAGGTAGCCGTTGCACTGGCAAAAGCCGGTGCCAACGGGCATCTTCACCAGCGATCGGCACAAGCCCTCGGTCTGCTACGAGGAGACGGAACAAGCCGGTGATGGGCCGCCTGCCCTAGGCTCGGGGGCTAACCAGCTGTCGGCTCCATCCATCCTCGTGGTCATGGAGCTGGACGAGGATCCAACGATAGAGCCCGACCCTCTAGCCGACTGGAGGACGCCTTACCTCAATTACCTCCTCTGAGAGGCGCTGCCGATGGACAAAATGGTGGCTCGGCGGCTCGCGCGTCGCGCCAAGTCCTTTGTCCTTATTGAGGGTGAACTCTACAAGCAAAGCCACATCGAGATCCTATAGTGCTACATCCCCATCAAATCGGGGAAGCGGTTGCTGAGCAATATCCACGGTGGGGTCTGCGGTCACCATGCTGCGCCTAGAACCCTGGTCAAAATGCGCATTCTGACAAGGCTTCTACTGGCCGACCATAGTATCCGACGCCAAACAAATTGTGCACATCTACGAAGGGTGTCAATACTACGCTCGACAAACCCACCTATCGGCCCAAGCACTCCAGACGATCCCCATCACATGGCCGCTGGCGATCTAGGGGGCCTAGGGGCTATACACACTTGCTTGTCACCATAGACAAGTTTACAAAGTGGGTAGAGGCTCGACCGATCTCCGCGATCAAGTCCGAGCAAGCCGTGATGTTCTTCCTTGACATCGTCCATCGCTTTGGAGTCCTGAACTCCATTATCATGGACAATGGCACGCAGTTCACTAGATAGAAGTTCCTCTGGTTCTGCGATGAATACCACATCCACGTCGATTGGGCCACCGTGTCGCACCCCCGCATGAATCGGCAGGTCGAGCGCGCAAACAACATGGTCCTACAAGGCCTCAAGCCTAGGATCTTCAACCAATTAAACAAGTTTGGTGGCCGATGGGTAGCAGAGCTTCTCGTGGTGCTCTAGAGCCTAAGGATGACCCCCAGCCGGGCCACCGCTACACACCATTCTTCATGGTCTACGGTTCTAAGGCTATCCTCCCGATCGACCTTGACTATGGAGCGCCAAGGGTCAAGGCGTATGATGAACAGGGAGCCGAGGCATCCCTCGAAGATGCCATGGACCAGCTAGATGAAGTGCACAATGTCACCCTCCTCCGCTCGGCCAAATATGAGCTAGCGTTGTGTCGGTACCACAGCCATTGAGTGCGGTGTCGAGCCATCAACGTCGGGGACCTTGTGCTCCACCTTGTCTAGAACAACAAGAACCGCCACAAGCTCTCTCTGCCGTGGGAGGGACCGTACATCGCTATGGAGGTACTCCCACCAGGCACCTACAAGCTCAAGACCATCGACGGCGTAGTCTTCATCAATGCCTGGAACATCGAGAAGCTATGTCGTTTTTACCCTTAATATATGCACACTTTCTCTTTAGTGACACCCGACCCTAGCAATGGTAGGGGGTTGGGCCTCTCTCGGGGCTAATAAGAGCATATCTATCTAGTAGATAGTCTATATGCCCGACCCTTTCTCATGTTAAGACCCAGAAGCAAGGGTCGCGGAAACGAACACCTGAGTAAAATCGGGTCGATCATGAGAAACCTACCTGCCCCAAATGCCTCACGGCGCGCTTTTGCTCACCAACAGTGAATGTAGTTTGTTCACCCATAGCCTGAGCTTTTTAGCCTTAACTAAGGAAAGAGTCGGTACGCGCCTAAGAGTATGTCCATTTGACAAATATTCTCTGTGCCAGACCCTCTCTCACGTTGAGACCTAGAAGCTAGGGTTGCAAAAATAGACGTTGAGTAAATCTGGTGGACTATGAGAAACCTATGCCCTAGTGGCTACGACGCCTTTGCTTATCAGCGTGATCAGAGTTTGTTCACCTGTGCCCCGAGCTTTATGGCCTTAATGACGGAAAGGGTCGAAACACACTAACCTTTTTATACAAAAAGGGGAGAAGGGCCAAAAATCTGTTAGGCCATCATGGAATTTAAGAGCTTGTCCACTTAATACAAGTTCACCGCCTAACGTATTTTCCTAACTAATTTCTTAGGGGGATGATCTCACCTCTATTTCTATAGGTAAGTCTTATGTTAGCGGGTCACGCAAGTCGATCGAACGGCTTGGCCGCTGCCGAGAGATGGGCAAGGAGCAGTAGGATGCCCCACGTGGGTTATGCCAACTCTGTCATGAACGATGGACCCAGATTCCACTCGAACATATCCGGTAAGAGCTCCCCGAACCTGTCACTTGTGCCGTCGAGGTAAGTTCTATGCCAGTGGGTCACCCAAGTCGATCGGACGGTTTGGGCCACTGCCGAGAGACGGGTCACCCTTAATTTACGCACGTTTTCTCTTATTAATTTCGCTATCGAGCCCTAGACCCTAGCAACGGCAAGGGGTCGGGCCTCACTCGAGGGCCAGCAAGAGTGCCTATTCGGTACACATTCTCTATGCCCGACCCTTTCTCACTCTAAAACCTAGAGGCAAGGTGTGCGGAAACAAACTCTGAGTAAAACTGGTTAGGCCGCAAGAAACCTACGCCTCAGCGGCTATGGCATTTTTGCTCACCAGCGTGATTAGAGTTTTTGTTCCCGCACCCCGAGCTTTAGCCTCCACCTTCCTAGGAAGGGTTTTGAGTGGCCCACCTACGTAATGTCCATCGAGGAGAGGCCAGCAGGGTGTCCAAAGTCAATTGGATGGCTTAGGCCGCTGCCAAGAGATGGGTAGGGAGCAGCAGGATACCCCACGCGGGTTAGGCCAACTCCGTCATGAACGATGGACCCAGATTTCACTCGAACATATCCGGTAAGAGCCCCCTAAACACGTCACTCGAGCCGGCGAGGTAACTTTACCAATCCCCACTTTACTTTTCTAGTGCATGAGCATTCATTCATCCATTCACATGCATGCATCCATACATTCATCCCATACATCCAAGCATCGCATATGCAATTATTGCATCACAACGCTTCGCCATCATCATGAAGCGGCAGTCATCTCATTCGATATGAGCGGCGACCGATCGAGGTTCGAAGGTCGGCCCGCAAAGGGCTCAAGGCCACCTCGCGTCAAATAGAGCCAGGGGAGAAAATGCAAATGAGCCCCAGCAGACCTTGCTCGACCCACTCAAAAGCAGACAGGGTCATCTCAACCTTCTTGTTCGATCCTAACCTCGAGCCAAGCCTACAGAATCTCCATCAAGGAGAGGCCAGCGGGCCACCTGAGTTGGTCTCTGGAGCAACTCGGGCATCTGCTGCTGGAGGTGGGTTAAGGAGCAGTGGAATTCCACATGAGGGCTATGCCGACCCCATCATGAATGATGGACCCGGATTCCACTCGAACATGCCCCTTAGTGAGCTTGCCGAGCGCGACACTCGAGCCATCGAGACAAGTGTCATTAGCTCAACCCCTCCGGTTGTGGAAACCGCGGATGGGGTGACGCATAAAACTCAGCCGACCTGTACCGAGCCCAATGGGGCTCGGGGGCTCGAGCCGCCCGACCCTTACTTAGGAATCCAACTGACCGGGGTTCGAAGGCCAGCCCACGAAGGGCTCGAGGCTGCCTCACGTCGAACAAAGCCAGGGGAGAAAATGCAGATGAGCCCCAGCGGCCTTCGGTCAACCCGCTTAGAAGCGAACAGGGTCATCTCAACCTTCTCATCCAATCCTAACATCAAGTCGAGCTCACAGAATCTCCATCGAGGGGAGGCCAGTGGGGCACCTGAGTCAATCTCCAGAATGACTAAGGCATCTACCGGGAGGTGGGTTAAGTTGCAGTGGAATACCACATGAGGGCTATGCCGACCCCGTCATGAACGACGGACATGGATTCCACTCGGACATACCCATTAGCGAGCTCACCGAGCGCGTCACTCGAGTCATCGAGGCAAGTGACGTTAGCTCAACCCCCCGGTTGTGGAAACTATGGACGGGGTGATGATCACAAAGATGAGTCAACCCTAGACCGGACCCCCGCTACACGTGGGGCTTGAGGAAAGTTGGACTCGTAAGGAGACCGAATGCACGGTCGCAGAATGATGGCTCAGATCCTAGGGAGGGGCTACGTACGAAAACTAAGAATGACGTTTCTAAAACAAGAGACGCTTTCTCCTACTAGTTTCGCTATCCTCTCCTTGATCTTTAGTGACCCCGACCCCAGCAACGGCAAGGGGTTGGGTCTCACTTGGGGGCTGATAAGGGTATATATATACCCTTTCTGAAATAATCATCGTGCTCGACCCCTTCCTCACATTAAAAAACCTTGTGGCAAGCTTTGTGGAAATGAATGACTGAGTAAGGCTAGTCGAACTGCAAGAAACCTACGCCTTAGCGGCTACGGCACACTTGCTCACCAGTGTGATCAGAATTTGTTCACTCATAGCCTGAGCTCTATGGTCTTAACAAACGGAAGGGTCGGAACGCATTAACCCCTTTTCACACATAAAAAGAGAGAAAAAACAAATTTTTTTCACACCGAAATAAAAGAAAAGACTTGTTCGAACAAAACAAAGGGGTCGGAACTTGTCTGATTATTACAAAAATAAACGTCCGACCTATCTAACTAACTAGCCCCTCTAAGGGAGAACTACGTCTTCTATCCTGTCCGCCAGGTCTGACGAAAGGGGAGCCACCGCCGCTTCCATCTCCTCCAGCTCATGGACTTCATAGCCAGGCGCGTAGCTGTGGCTCATCGTCTCTAGGTCGATGATGTCTCCATAATGAGAATGAGCAATCGCGAAGGACTAATTAACCCTAGTGCTAGAGCATTCCTCTCGAGCTGGCACACCCGAGACGTGATCTCAACGGCATGAGTCGTGAGCGAGCTGGTGCCCTCTGACCGCACCACCTGAAGGTCATCGCAGACCACTCTGAGGGTGGCGCTCAGGATATCGAGCTCATCACTCTCCACCTAAAGATTCCTCCTCACCTTAGTGAGGACCACAGCCAGCCTGGCAGAAATGCTCTCGACCTCCAGCTTCCGGGTCGTCGCGCTTTCGAACTCGGCCTAGAGGGAGCCGACCTTCTGCTGTGCATCATCACGCTCTTAGTAGGCCTGGTCACGCTCTTGGGAAGCCGCCTAGTCACACTCCTCGCGAGGCACGCCATGTTTTGAGCGGAGCCTCCCCACGGTTTGGAGTAGCTCATCATGCTCCTTGCGTAGCCGAGCGACCGCCGTGGCATCCAGGCTCGCCCTCTTCTCTAGGGCCGCGAGCTTCTTCTCAGCCCCCAGCTTTAGATCCCTTTCCTTCTCAACCTCACCTAGAAGGTCAAGGATCCACTGGTGGGTCTCGGCGTCCCTCTAGAGCAGCTCATCCCGCTCCTTCCTGACCCTGACAGCTTCTTCTTCATCCTTCTGTGACCTCACCGATTGGGCCTTGAATGCCTTCTTAGCCTCATCATCATCCTGATGGGCCTCGGTCACCCACAACTGAAGATTGGCCACCTTCTCGGTGAGGGGAGTCAGCTTAGCCACCCTCTGCTGGGTGGCTACAAGCTAAGCGGTCACCTCCCTGTGTAGCCGCACCTCCTCGATGAGGCGGTCCTAGGTCTCCTTCTATTGACGAAGGAACCGAGACTTCCCCCAGCTGCGAGCTATGAGGGACTGCAGGAAGACGATGATCAAGATACAAAACATAGAAAAAGGAAGATAAAGGCAAGAAGCAGCATGAAACAATACCTGGCCCAAGCGAACAACAATGTCGTGCAATGCACCCGTGGCGTGGTTCGGGGCCTCGAGCACGAAAGCGATCCCCACGTCGAGGCTCTCCCGCTCCATGCTCTCGGCGGTGTCGTCAAGGGTGAAAAGCATCGATGCCAGATCCTGTGGATTCGTCCACCGAAGCAGGGGCTTGCCCCATGTATGCGAGCCGCTGCCCACCAACATCAGGGCCCGGGATGACTCCCCGTCGGCTCCAAGCGCCGCTGACCCCTCTTGCCGTGACGTCCCCACCAGGACGCCCCCTCCGGTGATGGAAGGGGTCAGCGGTGCGGATGCCGACCCCTCTCCCAGCACCATGACTCCCAGGGACCCCTCGGCCGCGTCCCCCTCTGTTCGATCCATGGCAGGCGCCGTCGCTTGGGCCGCCGATGGCACGGGGCGTGTCGGTGCCTCAGGCGTTGCTGTGGTTGCACCCAGCTGTGACCCATCTGTCACGGCCGCTACCACCTCCACCTGCATCGATGGGGTCACGATCAGCCGCGCCACACCCGCCGCGGTTGGTGCCACGAGCGTGGTTGGCAGCCCCATCCATCCCGCCGTCGGTAGCGGTATCGCGGCCGTCACCGGCTCCTCTGCGACCTTCGAAGGTGGCCCTTGAGCCCCCACGCCTGCCTGTCTCGTCGAGGGCACGGGCGCCACCATGGGCAGCACCTGACCGACCGATGACGCAGTCACACTGGCGCTGCTCCCACCCAAAACGAGCGTGGCACCAGCCGATGGCTGCCGCCTCAATTGGAGGGAGACGCTCTTCTTCGGCGCCATCACCAAAGGATTACGCTGCTTGCTGATCCTACAAGGGATGAAAAGCATAAGTCACGATGAAATCCGACTAAAACTAAAAAATAGAGGAACTGACAACTCACCTCATCGCCGTCAGGCGGCAGATGCGTTTGGGAGATGAACCCCTCGACCTTTGCTCTGCCTCGTCAGAATGAGTCCGTTTCGAGCCCGCCCCCTGCTCTTGGGCAGAGGGGCTCGCTCCCCATGGTTCTTTGGGCACGACGGCGGATCCACCGGCCTTCGCTGGCACCTCGGGCATGACGGCAAAACCGCTTGCCCTTGTTGGCTCCTAGGGTAGGGTGATGGTGTGGCCCACCCCCACTGGCTCCCCAGACGTACCCTCCCCTCCATGGAATGGGAAGGGCCCCGATGCCTGCAAGGATGAACCAACACCTGTCAGCGCATCCTTGCTCTCTAGGTTGTCCCACTCAATATCATCGGCTACCTCATCATCATCTCCATCGTCATCATCATCCCTCATCCCGCACCTGCAGCTTCCGCTGCTTCTTCCTCTTTTTGTCCTCCTTCGCCTTCCTCAGCCGCTCGCCCTCAGCGTGATTCACCGTCCTCATGGCTGAATCCCTTGGCAACGACGCCGGGATGATCCATGAGGATGAGATCCCTCGACTGGTCCCGCCCTCTCAAGGTTAGTATCAAGGGTTGGGAAATTAGTTGAAGGAAAGGCAAGGGAAAGGGGAACTTACGAAGACGATGTAGCCCGACTCTGGCCACATTAGAGGATGCCCCGGCACTGGGGAGACAAAGTCTAGGGAGGCGCCCGCATCGTCCCGCAAAGGCTCCATCGCCTTCTTGATGCGTTGCGTGATCTCGGAGTTGGGGAGCGTCCCCTTGGCGTGCGTTGTTCCATCGAACAACGCCTCGGGTGCCATCGCATATAGCAGGAGCGCACACATCATCAACGGTGCCACCCTCCTTGCACGGTAAGCCCTGATGACGCCTGACCCCTTCATGCCATTCTCCTTCAAGATTTGGATGGCGGCGATGTGGTCTCGGATCTTCTTCTTGTCCTTCTCCGAGACGCCCCACTTCCTCCATGACTCCAGGGCCTCTTCGATCTGGTGTCCGGTGAACTCCGGTAGAGGGGCAGCGGCGTCGTTCTTGAGGTAGAACCACTGCGCAAATGCCACCCCTTGTTGGACGTTGAAAGCCATATGGACGGGTACTCATCGACCCGATTGTTCCGAAGTTGGATGCCGACGCACCCCATCGGCATGTGCAGCTCCCGCCTGCCACTTTTCTCCCTCTTCTTCTAGAGGTTGATGGCGAAGAAGTGCCTCCACAAGTCGAAGTGGGGCTGATCCCTAGGAATCCCTCGCACAGCGCGACAAATGCCACCATGTGTTGGGTCCCATTGGGATTGAGATGCTGCAAGTCGATCTTATAGTAGTGCAGCAGCCTCCGAAGAAATTTATAGGCGGGGTCACGAGCCCACGCTCGTGGAAGTGGGCGAACGACACCACATAGTTGTTGGGGGGACGATGGCAAATCCTAGTCACCGAGCAGCAGCCATTCCTCGGTCGAGGTCCGTGAGCGGAGAAGACTATGACGGACAAGGCCCTCCATGCGCTGGAAGGTGATGTCAGAATGGCTCCACGAATCCATTAGAGATGGGATCGGATGGATGCGAGCTCAATGGCGGTAGAGATGTAGAGGCAGGAAACCTAAGTGGCGGCGGCGGCGGTGGTGTGGCTATGGAGGCAAGGATGCAAGCGTGCGTATGAAACCCGGAGGGCGAGCCCTTTGGTTTTATAGGGGCGACGGGTGAGAGGAAACCAACCGCCCGCCTAGATTTCCACGCCTGCCATGACCTGCCACCACGTCTCGCCACGGACGTGTGCACGCAACCTATGTCCGTTCCCATGGAAAACTCATCGGACGTTTCACCTTCCTAAACAGGCCACGACCCATCACAGGTAAAAGGGATACGGAGCTAAAAACGCTCCTATGACCCGTCTAGGCCCAAGAGTTCGAAGGTTGGCCCACCGATGGGTTCAACAACCACTCCAAGCACCTTTAGAGTGAGGAGTGGAAAGGGATGGGCCCGCTAGCGGCCAGTACCTAGACACACGAGCGTTGCGAGCATCCTAGCCCTTGTTCGAGTCTCGGCCGGATACGATCCATGGTTTTTCCTCGAAGAAAGGCACAAAGCCCTTAGGAGCGGTCGAACGGACCCGAGAACTATATGGATTGACCGCTAAGAATCTGAAGTCGGTCACCATGCTGACCCAAGACGGATCCCCACAAACGGGATGTCGGGGCCACACTCAGACTAGCCCATTAATAGCTCACCGAGCACCATGATTCACCCATAGAGGAAAATCATGGCACGGCTCGGCCCCTCCGTTTTTATCAGAAAAAAACGCTCGAGGGAAGACAATCACAAAGATGAGCCGATCCTCGACCAGACCCCTATAATGGGTAGGGGCTTGAGGAAAGTTGGACTCGCACAAAGGTCGAGCGCACGGCCATAGAACTACAGACCCCCATAGTGGTCAAAATCAGGAAAGACCTTTTCCAACCCACCAAATCTCACGGCTATACCCCCGAGGAGTCCGATCTCGATGAAAGGGAATCATCGTCCCCAGGTCACGCCATGGGTGACAAAATAAGGCCAAGGCCCCTAGAGTCCTCCTGTTCGAAAAAGCCTCCGAAGGAGTATTCTACTCCTCCGTAGGCTCAAGGGCTACTGTCGGGGACCAATACTAGGGTACTCGAAGAGGAGAGGCTAATAGTGGTCAACATTAATTCATCCGAGCAATCAAGGGCGCGACTATGGCTCCAATCGGCCCCCAGGTGCACGGGCTTTGCCTCGACCAACCTCTGGGGAGCCCCTGGGGGCGGGCTCCGCCTCACTCGACACCGAAGCCGCGGGCTCCGCCTCGCCTGACCCCAAGGCCGTGGGCTCCATCTCACCTGACCCTAAGGTTGTGGGCTCCACCTCGCCCGACCCCGTGGCCGTGGGCTCACTGCCTCGCTCGATCTCTAGGGGTGGACTCCACCTCGCCTCGACACCAAGTCCATGGGCTCACGCCTCGCCTGACCCCGAGGCCACGGTCTCCACCTCGCTCGACCAGAGGCATGGGCTCCGCCTCCCTGACCTCTGGTGCGCGGGCCCGCCCTCCTTGACACCAAGGCCATGAGGCTCACGCCTCAATTTCCCCAGGTCGTGGGCTCCACCTCACCCGACGGTGTCCCATACTGTAACACCCCGGTGTTACGATCTTATTAAGCGCCATGATTTAGGCCTAAAAGTAAAACTTTCAAACGAAGTTTCTCGAATTTTAAAATTTAAATATTGAGCTTAGGTTTAAAATACCATTTTTAGCAAACTATATTGAGCAAAGTAATTAAATAACGCTTAAATATTTTGTCTCGTGGGTTAGTCTAAGTATGAACTTTTATGTGAAATAATTATTAGTGAAAGTAATCGAGTTCAAAACTTAAAATGAAATAGAAATAAAAACAAAAGTACCGCTGGTCTTTTAGCTCGCCTACCAACATCTTGAATTTTATTGCCACTGTGACTTTGATCCACAGATGGTCACTATGGCTTATGACCTCCTTAATTATGAACTATGCATGCCATTGTCACCTTGAACACGATACTAGCCATATATCACATAGCAAGGCGGGCATGCACTATTGAAGCCTCCAGTACTTTCTAGTCTAGAATGACGGGAGAGCAAAGGGTACGAGAGGTGGTTGGAAATCGTGCAATCGAGAGCTAGCCTCTTGAACTCTCGCTATCGCTTTCCTTGTCATGGTTATCTTTCATCGGTTTTGAATATAATATGCTCGATGACGACGCTTCGTGATGGACTGAGCTAGCTGGTCGGTCGCTGTTGTTTGCTTGCTGCCTTCGCATCCCGTCGAGTTGAGTCATCTCGTCCATGTATCTCTGTTCTGTGTCCAACGCCATGCCTCTGCAGCTCGTGCCGCGTCTTTGTATGCGCGCCTCCGCCTTCTGCGATGGCCCGCTCCACCCCTCGACCATCTGCCGTGCAATGTCTTTGGATGTTTGCCGCTTCTGATCATGCCAAAGGTTGCTGGCCTAGCCACGCCGCTGTTGGCGGCGTCTCCTGCGCGTTGCCATGCCCCTAGGTGTACGCCACTGCCATCGTGTGATGGACGTCTGGCCCCGACCCCTGTGTCGAGGCGTGCGCCTCTGCGTTGCTTCCCCGCTAGCCGATGCTAGAGGGATCGCTCGAGTACTCCTCCTACCCAACACGTCATGCCCAGTTTCCGGTCTCATCGTCGATACTCGGTGCACGCGTCTTTGCTTTCTACGGCCGACCCTCACTTGGTCTTAAACCGCTTTCGGCTCGCCGTGTCTTTCTCGCGACATGACCACAAATTGGGGCACCGTGCTCCCCGCCCTTCCAATTCATTTGGCTCGAGGCATCACCGCCCAATTCCTCACTTCGCAAGTAGCTTAGGTGGTTATCTAGCAACCCAACCCACACCTGGCCTCAGCGCGTACTTGTGGTCGGCCAATTTGGTGTTGGGCTCGCCACCGCCATGTGTGCCGCCAAGTTGGTAAGTTGGGAGAATGCGGCTCGCGTGATCGATAGCAATTCGATTGCTTGTGCCCTTGGACTCACCGCGACCCCCTCTTTCCGATGCTCACGTGTTGTCTTGACCAAGTCGGCCGTTGGTGACGAGGTGACGTGCGGGTGCTCGCTCTGGCTCAGAGCGCCGCCACACGGTGCGGGCGCACATGGCTGGAGTTCTTCAGCCTCCCTCCACTCCAACCGTCACCATAGCATGCACCGTGGTAAGCTGTTGTTCCTTCTCCACTATCTCTACTCGCCCGTGAGTGCGTAGGTTCACCGGAACGGCCTAGCCACCACCGTGAATCGCCGCCCGCCGCTTCTGCTCACGTGAGTGCGCATCGCAGCTTCCTGTGGGCACCCAGCGTCACCGTTTGAGTCAGAGGTGGTGGTCGACCACTTAGCGGAGTCAGTGTGGGCCCTAGATGGCCGGCGTGGCAAGCATCGGTCGAACCGTCTTGGTCCGTGTCTGACCCGTCCCGTTGTAAAGACCGATAGTACGAGGGCCTCGGTCGTGAAACTATTGTCGGTAGGAATAGTGCGATAGTATTGGTATAAATATCTTAAAAGCTCGAGGTCATTTTTTGAAAAGAAGCCGGCATCGCGCAGTTCCACTGCTTGTTGGGCCGGCTCACTGCTTGCAGTATGATCGCTCTCCCCACAGGGCCCATTGTGGGCTGCCGGGCCGAATTTGTTGCCACCAACCCTTTACGATTTCTAAAGCCCTTTTCAATTTAGTTTCCAAGTCTAATTGTAAAATCGATATAAAATGGTATAGGAGTCCAAAAATTATGAAACCAGTTTTGTTAGTCCCCTAAAATCATGCTCTATCTGTTAGTATATTTTATTTACAAAGTTTGGCAATATTTTTGGGAGCTATATAATTATTTTAAAATGCTTAATATTGTTAAAAGGTGAACTTGTAGGAATTTCTGGGATAAATCGGTAATAGTATTGACTCTAAAAATTTGACAGTAAACTACTAATATTATTATCTACTCACGGTAATTTTTGTAGCTCAATAATAATTAGTTTGCTAGGTAGATAATGATGCTCTATTTCGAATAACGATTAAATCGATAGAATAAAATAACGAAATCACTTCGAATTATATAACTAAAATAATTGTTGGGAAATAACGTCTTATTTGACAACCTGGATATGTAGCCTACTTACGGTCATCGTTAGAACTAGCCGTTAACTCGAGAGGCGTACGTCATATTTTACGAGTCACGATTGCAGTTGATTAATTACATCTTTGCATTGCATCGCATGCATATCATATAGGTATGATGATGGATCGATGGATCGATTGAAGGATGATTGGAAATCCGAAGGTGATGCAATGAACTTTCTATTCAGATGATGTGGATGATCTGAGAATGCAGATACTAACTTTTAAATATATCTTACCCAGGCAAGCCCGGTGCATAACCCCTACTTTTTACAAGTATAAATTATATTTGTGCATTAAGTTTTGAGGAGTTGAATGAAATCCACTTGCATATATATCTTTATCCTATGAGTCTTACTAGTATGACAGGATCGTATAGATTGCTATGCTACATGACTCCGGTAGAAGCCGAGTGATTGCCTGTCACTCGCGAGATATAGGAAATATATTATTGGATTATCACCACTTGGAAAATATAAAAATGGTGGAAAGGAAAAATGGTGACCGGACAGGGATATGGTTTGGGTATTAGTGGGTGTAAGAGGTTGTGTCGCCGTGGACGCGGGGCATGGCTTGGTTACACTGCTTTCCCTGTCTATGTCAATTAAGGACCGATCGTTGCATATGACTCTAGGCAGGTCACAGACTTATTATCCCGATCACATACTTGTGTATGGGCGCTTGGAAGACTTGTTGCTCTCTTGTCGTGGATCCGGCTCTTTTCAGACCGACTGTCAGGGTTTCTTTTTGGTGGAGGAGGTCCTTGCATCGCACTGAGTCCGGGACTCAGGGGCGGAGGCTTGGAGTCCCAGTTTGGACGGGGACCTGGACACCTGGGACAGGAGAGTGATGGGTTGGTCTTGCTTGTGCCCGGGGTACAAGCGGGACATGTGTTTTCGGGGTACCTAGCTGGAGGCATTGATTCGCGAATCGCCGGACGATCCGGTACGGCTTGTCTACGGTTTAGCATCGTAGTAAGAACTGAAAGATGGAAGAAGAAATCTGATTGCTTACCACCTGCTTAAAAGTAGCACAGGTGCTTACATAGAATGGTTAGTTAATGAACCAATGCGGCTATTAATAAAAATCAAATATAAGGACGCACGCTTAGTAATGCTTCCTGCAAATGCAATAAACTCACTAGGCAAATAGCCTTGCATATCCTTGGAGTATTTTCTTTCCTCTTGTTGGGTAAGTCTTGCTGAGTACAATTGAGTACTCAGGGTTTTATTCCCCCTGTTGTAGGTGACAGGTGGATGCTAAAGCTGATCTTGTGTGTGGATTCCTCCTGGTGGGCTCAGCGAGGATTCCTTTACGCTGCGATCGTAGTTGTTATTTATAACTCTCACAAAATGCTTTTATAAATGAAAGTTTCCTAATCTGTTGTCGTAGTTTATTTATCAGTATTTCATCATGTCATGATTAGATATTCATTTCCGCTGTAATCCTGATCACATGTTTATATTCCGCTGTTCAATTAAATTGTTATAACTCTGATAATATGATTTCATTCCGCTGTTATATTAATAAATATTAGACTCTGATATTGTATTAAAAGTGATGTAAGAAATGGTTATGAATGATGTAAGCTTTATTCTCTCATTTGTGATCCTAATGGCAAAAATGTGGATTTTTGGGTTCTCCCCTGGGGTGTGCCCGACGGAATGAGTAATTTAGTGTTCTCCCTCGAGTGCTTAGTGTCTAATGGAAGACAAGCACTCCTGTGAGGCATTATATTAGGCGGTTCTGCCACATACCCCCGCCAACCACTCTAGGTCCAGGCGTATGGGCCTGGGTCAAAACTTTGACACCAGAGAAGAGACTGGCATGCCTTGATGTAACCTGCGGCCACGACGGACCATACCTGAGGATTCACATCAAGAACAACGTCGGACGTACAGTACTATTCTACCTAACCCTCGTACGAACATTGACAGGCGCGTCAGTTCACCACGACGTCCGCCAGGCGGAGTGGAGTGCCTTGACTGCCAGACGACACCTGCGCATGACGCTAGTGACGGATAAGGCCGCAACATGGCGCCATCCCTGTTGACATCTATAGGGTCGGCGGGACCCGCATGAAGGAGAAGAAGGGCCCGACGACCCTGAAGGCCTTCGGCTCTCCCTCGTTCTTCTCTTTTTCTCCACTGTAACCTGTACTTTCCCTTGACCTATAAAAGAGAAAGCAGGGCGTCCCATGAGATGCATCGGACCAACGAACCCATCGAACCCCGAACCACGAGATAACAAACACACGAGCGCACGGCAGAGCAGCGTCCGAGCTCTCAGCACCCGTTTATTCTTCCCACCAGAGACTTGGGACCTGTCATTCTCTCACCCGTTTGTAACCCCTACTACAAACTTTCGGTGCTAGTAACACGAGCAGCAGCGACGAACTGGACGTAAGGACATTCTGCCCGAACCAGTATAAACCTTATGTCCTCTAAACACACCATCCAAGCTAGCTAGATTAGAAATATTAGAAATTTACTTATTGGTGGTAAAGGCTCCTCAGCCTCACAATGAGCGCTTCACACCTCCCCTTTTTATTAGACCAAGCTACTAGTTCTTCTGCACTGACAGCTCTACGTAACTCTGCGAGACCACCACCAGAGATGAGATGGATGCTCATTGCCTACGTGGTGGTTGGGGCATCACGGCAGCTCATTGCGTTGCGGAAGCCCTATGCGGTTGAACTTTTCCCGTGAGACAGCTGGAACAGAAAAATGATTGTCGAACTTCTTCCTTGAGTGACGGCAGAAAGTTCTATAACGTGACATCGATGCTGAAACCGGTACTATCTCTGTGATGCTGCAAATTGTACTTCTAGAATGAAAATAAGCAATAATAAACCTCTAATTGAAGCCTCAGCAAGGGTTATTTAAAGCATGTTACAGGTAATGGCTTCGACCAAAGCTAAAAGTTTTAGGGAAAAAAGTCAATGCATCAAGAAATATGTCCTCTTCAGTCTTGTCTACAATGCATGTAAATGATTAGCATGTAACACTACCATCCAACACAACCTTACAAGGCCTGTATGATAAATTAACCAGTTTGACTAAGCCATGTGTCCCATTCCATTCATGGGTTGATCCTAAAAGACAAAATTTGCCAAATAGTATAAAAGAAGATATCGATCAGCCTGTCTAGACGAGCCAAAAACTTCAATCTCTAGGATTGAAGGAAGCTTTAAGCCCTGTGACAAACTGGGTATGATCAACAGCCTAACATGTACACTAACTGAATCAATGACAATCCAAAGAATGCTAGCTAATCTCACTAGTCATCTTGTCTTCCATCCTCTCATAGAAAAGAACATAAGGCTTGCACTTCAGAACTTCTTCTAGAGTGGCTTCCCTGATGTTACTATCGTCCGCACAAAACCATGAGGAAGGGCAACTGCTCCGTTGTTGCTGATTTCTAATCTTCCTTGCTCGGACATAGGCAACATAGTGTCCCGCATTCATGAAGGGTCCACCACGGTGCTCTACGACACCAGCTAGACGATAGATGGTGTTATTTTTGTCCACAGACCTAAATATTGGAGAAAATAAAAAAAAAGTTAAAATCAAATGTATGGATGTAATTATTGTAAATTGTTATCAACCATACTATGCCTTCCTTGATCATATATCCTCAAAAAATATTGTTCACAAGAAGCCTCTACAAATAAACCTCTTTCAAGTAACTACAAGTTATATGTAACAAAAAAGGTCATCATATAAAGCTCCACAAATATAAAGATGGCCATCATAAAAAAACAATGCTAGGTTTATTTGTATCACCAACACCAGAAACCATATCAACCACCTTAACAACAAATAAAATTCTACTAGAAATGTCATTTAAAAGGTACCACATACAAAGAAATAATGAGATCTGAAAAGATGCTTTTTAAATATCCACAATAAAGTGATACACACTTAATGTGAATGGGGTCTGTAGTAGATAATTTGTCCATTATATTCTTATTTTCAGATATGATAGTTCTATGTACAAAGAAATCTACTGAAATTAAATTCACTAAAATAGTCTAAATTAAATAAATCACTATAACAATTTTCATTCTAGGACAAGATTGGAATAAGAAGTTAAATGTACAGGTTCTGGTCAATCATATCATAGGAAAAAAAGATACTTAAACTCACTTTGAATTTATTCTCAAACTTGAACCACAATGAGTTGAAAACCATTTTGGTCCTAGTAAAAAAGACCACTTACTAGCAGCAACAATGACATGTGTGCATTCTATAGCAGCAATAAGCTTGGAAAAGTGACAAAGAAAAGAACTTAAGAAATCAGACACCTGTTAGAACTACATAGAAATATTATTTAATTATGTGAAGAATGAAGTACCTAAAGTCCGTGAATCGTCCTACATCAAGAAGCTCCTTATAGATCACACGAGCTTCATTTTTATGGTACTCATTGCCATTCTTGATGTACCTCTTAAGATGAAGGGTTAATACAGGCTGCAGCTTCATAATATGAGGCTTTTGAATAGCACGTCCACTCCTCTCTTTCTGTTCATTTTGGTTGTCTCCTAACTGGTTTGCACTAAGATCCAACCCTACTTGCTTCCTCAAGTCTTGATTTGGTGGGATGAGATTTTGATTGTGTTGGGTTCTCAATAGGTTGGATTGTTTCTCAGTCGAAAGGAAACTACATGCAGTTTCTTGAACACCGTCATGATATTCAGTTTCCTTATGACCACAACTCATCCTTGAATTTGCTCCAACAGTATTTGTATCTGCCATCTGTATAGTTTCACTCTCTGCATCAGAACCATCTTGTTGTCTACAACAAGAAGATTGGCATTCTACTAACAAACTATTCAGTTCACTAGGTTTCCTATTTGGGCATGTTGTCCTGTATGACTGTTCAGTATGGACCCCATTAACCGCTACCCCATCATTGGTACCTACCTCCATGTGCTTACCCTTTCTGCTTTGATTAGTACTTGGCTCCATAGGTACCTTGGAACAATCACAGCTCCTTTCTACCACCTCCTCTTTAAAAAACAGTGATAGACAATCCTCGATTGTTGGTATACAATTGTTGTCCCCTATTCCCTTGCCATTTTGATCTACATAGCTGTACGACGTTGTCCATGCATCATGTTTTAGTGGGGCAACAAGTGGAGGTTGACCCATATCTTCTGGATAGTGGGGCAACAAGGCGGTGAGAATGCCGGGGTCGGGATCCAGGGGCCGCGGCGACGCCGGGAGGGGGTTTTGGAGAGGGATTTCGTGCTGGTGTGGTTGCCACTGGAGATTTGCGACTGGGCTGATACTGGGCCTTGTATAGGCCCATTTGGTCAAACGAGAACCTACAACAGCCCAATCCTTCCGACCGGGCCCCGGCTCCTGTGGCTGTGCAAATGAGATGAGAACCTCCAAGTCCCAACCTTAGACATCCCTCAACTGTCTCTAACACTGATCAGTGACCGTAATGGAGGCTGCTGTGCTTGACAGTCTGCGGTGACATGAACAGTGCCATGGACACTCCAACTCGACTATTACAAATTCTATGAGCGGATCTGAAGCTACCATCTTTGTTTGGAAAGTTCATTTCATCAGGCAATCATAATTTTTTCCAACAGGGGCCACAGGGCAGCGTTCCCTGGCCCCCGTCTGAAGGACGTGCATGCAAAGCAGGCAGCAAACGTCTGTCTCTCAGAGTGTACCAATGTCTCCAGACTTTTGCTTTTGATAATACTAGCATATGTCAGGCATAAGCTATTGTGGATTACTCCCAGACAATGAGAAGTCGCATGTAGGGCATATTCCAATTTAGGAGGATCACCTCCGCGCCCGTAGCCACCCTTCCCAGCGCGCGCCCTCCCTCGGCGGCTCGGGCGGAACCCCATCGCCCGCCGTAGCCCCTCCTCACCGCTCCGCCAGCCTCGCCAGCCGCTTGCTTGAGCGCCATCACGGTGTCCACGCGGCGGCCGCAAGGACGGCGGCGGCGGGGCCTTCTTCCCTTCCCCCTTCTTCCCTGCGCCTTTCCCTCTCCAAAGGTCTGCTGTTGCGACGTTGAGGCCCCATCCGACGGTGGTGGCGTGGCTGTTCTGCTGGCGGAGAGGGCGGATCCGCGTGCTAGTCGGCCGGATCCGGGGCCGCCGGTGGCCAGATCTGGTGGCCGCCGAGCTCGCCTGCCCACATCTTCCGGCGGCTGGGACGCGGTGGTCGTGTGGTCGGCGGTCGGGCTGCTTGGGTGCTCTCCTCCTGTCCCCTCTTGCTCAGTTGCGCTTAGGGTGGCGCCGGGGCGGCAAGGGAAAAGGCGCGGTGGTGCGGCGGTCGGGTCAAGCGTCCGTCCCGGATGTACTGTTACGTGATGTGGCCCTGGCCGTCGGTATGCAATCGCGCGGAGGCGGTGGTTGGCCATCGGCGCAGCGATGGGGTCGCGAGGCGGTCGCAGTTGGCGTCAAAGACGTGCAAAAGCCGGGCGACAATGCCGGCGCCGAGGCGTTAGTCGTCGGGCGGTGTTTAGCGAAATGAGTCGTCCCGCTTCGCTACCCGCCGGAGGAGGGGGGGACGGCCGACGCATGTGGCGGCTGCTTCGCGTCAGGCAAATGCCGTCGAGCCCCTCTCAAGGGTTACTTGTGGAGCGGCAGGACAACGGTGATGGCGAAGATGGATGGCAAGGGGCCTTGCTTCTTGGCCCGACGTTCGTGCTTGAGGACTCCTTAGGCGAAGTTTAGCGATGGCGACACTGTGGGTGCCGCTTTCCTGTTAGGGGCGTCGTGTATCCCTCTAGCACTATCATCCAAGGGTGAAAGCCCGGTCCACTTTGGACGTCGACGGTGGCGCCATCGGCATTGCTACCTTCTGAAGGCGTCGCGTTTGGATTTCGCTGTGGCCTCGATGTCTCCTCGGTGATTGTTCTTCGCTTCTTGGCGCCTCGATGACGCGCGGAGGCGGGTCTTGCTGTGAGAAGTCGGGTGCGCTACGTCGGGGGCGTGGCTCGAACAACGATGACACGCGCAGCCGAGCCCCCACCTTCATCGTGGGCCGGGTCTGCTAGGGGTCGGCAAGCGCCGGATGGGCGAGGCGTGTGGACGTGATCGAAAGTCGGAGCTGCTCTTCGGGGTGCTTGAGCTTGGCAACGATGACCGGTTGCGGCCGCTTGCTTCGCTCGTTGGTGGGTGGCTTGTGTGTGGACTGCCATGAGAAGTCGGAGTCTGCTGGCGTCTTGACCATGCTTTCGGCAACGATGACCCATGGTAGTGTGCCGTGTTAGTGCTCAACTGCGCGTCGTGTGGGTTGGTTAGCCTTTTCGGTGCGCTTTTTGGCATCCCGTTGGCTAGTCCTCTTGTACATAATTTCTTTCTGTTTTAATTGAGCGGCAGAGCTCCCGCCTTTGTTTCAAAAAAAAAAGGAGGATCACCTCCAGCATGAAGCTCCAATAATCAGACATTAACGCTGAAACCAAGACAAAAAAATCAAGGGGAGGATAGAACAAACTATGTGCTGTTTTCGATTTCAGGGATAGCTCAAAACATCAAGAGGAATATGTCCTATATCTCTCCACAAGGCAATGTAAACCATTATCATGTAACAACAGCATCCAACATAACCTTTACAAAGCCCATATCACCGGTTTACCAATCTCACCACTATTCTATTCACAGTTTCATCCTAAAAGGCAAAGCAATGGAATGACCAGATCAGCTGAGTGAGAAGATCAGAAAGAAAGAAACAAAAAAAAAACTCCGATTTGGTACAAAGTTACAGTAAGTTTGAAGCCCAGCGACAAAAATGAGCTTGGTCAAGAGCCTGTTTTACTATGAACACTGACTGACTGGATCCTTGCGGTCGAGAGAAGGTTTGCTTATCTCACTCATCTGCTTGTTCTATTACTGCATTCTTTAGTTCTGACGTCTTATGCCAGAAATGCCTTGGTCTTCCATCCTCTCATAGAAAAGAATATAGGCCTCACAGTTGAGAACTTGTTCAAGAGTGGCTTGTCTGATCCAACGGTCGTCTGCACAAAACCATGAGGAAGAGCAACTGCTACCCTCTTGCTGATTTCCAAGCCTTCTTGCTCTAACGTACGCAATGTAGTGTCCGTCCTCCTCCTTCAAGGATCCCTCGCCAATGTGCTCTACAACACCAGCTAGACGATAGAGGGTGCTATCTTTGTCGACAGAGCTGAATATTGGAGAAAACAAAACAGAATTAGGCCAAATGTATGGTTATGAATTAATGCAGCCTTTTACAAATAATGCCATGCCTTTCTCTGTCATGTATCCACATAATTGAACATTATCAACAAGAACCCTCTATCAGATAAACACCCATGATCCCTTCTCAAGTGATCAATCATCTAACAATGAAGATTTCAACAAATAAAGGCTCTAGAATTATTAAGAAGGCCATACACATTTACCTTTATTTTTTTTAAAACAATTATATTTGAAATACCAATACCATAAGTCAGAACTGTAGCTAACATACAACTTTGAAACAAAGAAAAAGGTATTTAAAATGCACCTAAATGCAAATAGATACTGAGCTCTTTACAGTGAAGTAAGCAATACAGTGCGCCAGTGAATTGGGTTTGTAGCAGACGATCTGTGTGTTCCATTCTATTCAAATGTGATCAGTTCTGTCGCAAACAAACTCAATTACAACTGATTCACTAAAGCATTTTCCAACCAAAGACAAGATTATTTGATGTAGATTGAACATGGCTCTGATCAATATCAGACTGTAAAAAAGAACTACAAAGATCCACAGCTCTTGTGTGTATCCTCAGGAAAAAGACTGTAGAAAATATACTTAATTCAGTTGCTTCCTTGACTGGAATCACCACTAATTTAAAAACCTAGTTGGATTATTTGCGTTGGCATCTCATTTCCATTCTCTCAAAATAATACAGATTTTGTAAATTTCTAGAGCTGCACAGGCTCCAACAAGTACACCTTTTTAGACATGTTAATGTTATTGATGGCATTTGTATAATTCTTTCACATAATTCCAACTTCCAAATAGTATGTCCTGGGACTGGGAGTACCATATGACCCAGTGTCCCATTCCCATCGTTTATGAAAGGGCGATGCATTTTGAATCTGACAAGACGCCAATAACTTTCATATGCACTGTCATTTTATGGCGTTTTTCCCCTTCTCAAACCTTTCTTTACTGCTGCAGTTTTTTTTCTACATATAAAACTTGTCCCTTTGTCTCCATGCTCAGATGACAAGATATTCATTTTACTATTATCATGTTACAGTTCTTTAGTGAATATAATAAATTACTTGAAAGATTTTACCTTCTTTTATCACCCATTATGCAGTGCTAAATACACATGTTTCCAAGGGAAGTAAACAATTGGTTTTGCTGTTCATAATTTCTTTAATCTGAATCAGGTTAATCTGCAGAGATAAATATAAGTAGAATCGTCCTAATTACCTCTATGCAAATGAAGGAAATTATCCAAATTTCCAGGAAATTAACATACTCCATTTCTATATGGCATTCATTTTCACACACTACAATCGCATACTTATTTCAAAACTGTACTAGTTGATTTGGAAAAAGAAAAGTCTAACGAGTATATGGCTACAAAAGCCCCCATGACCACAAATGAGAACACTGAAGTACGGGTAAAAAAAAATCATTCACCAACAATGCCATGTGTTCTTAAGTCTTTGTAACTTTGTTTAGAGAAGGTCGTGTAAGTTAGAACTGCACAGATGTATAAGGTATTACTGTGAGGAACTATCAGTACCTGGGGTCCATGAATCGCTTTACATCAAGGTATTCCATAAATCTCACATGGCCATTTATTTTGATCCCATCAGTTCCCTTAAGGCGAGAAGTTCTATTAAGGTGAAGAGCCAATACAGGTGGTAGCGTGGTAAAACCATAAATCTTAACAGTATCTCCAACATCATCTTCATTGCCGCTTCCCACTATCTGCTCACCATTTTTACTTTGACTGGCACTTGGCTCCTCATGATCCTTGGCACAATTAGGACAGCGCCATTTTACCTGATCTTCAGAAAACAGCAATAAGAAGTCTTCAATCGATATTAGATCTTCTGTCAGTGAATCAACAGACTTGCCCTCCTGAATCTGCAAAGGACTCTGTACAACATCCTGGCTTTGACTGATACATTGCGTTTGAGTAGAATCTGCAGAACCAAGCATATATAATATTTAATTTTATCTGCAGTATCGACATCATGCAACCAGTAACTGGCATCCTCTACATATTTTTAGATCTTTATCCTCCAAATTCGAAGTAGCTTTCTTTTCGAGAATCCCCGCACATGATTAAGTGGAGTAACAATTTATTATGCGACGACAAGGACTCAACATCTCAAGCTATTTATTCCAGTGGCAGTTTTATCTACTACACTACAAACAGCATTGCCGTGTTAGCACTTCTGAAAGATCCTGCTCACTTTTGTATACACATCCCAAAGGTTTTCCTGAAATTTTTCTTCTGTCCATGTGTGCAAAGGGCCCTCAAACCATTTTCTCCTCTTAGCAAGTGTAGGATACATATTCCAAAAAATGAAACGTTTTTCTTATGTTGAGCAAGATAACAAATAAGATTTCCAGTTTCAGAATGTTCCCTAGTTCCAGCATTTTCAATCCACAAATGTGGAATGACCTAGGACTCTAGAGTACCTCCGACATCTGCAGTCAAGGCATTTTAATAAGTGCAGGAGCAATCATAAACTCACCAACTTCCAAAGGTTTATGTGTTTCCTCCACAGTCACCTCTGAACCAATAGCACGAGAATAACCACTTTCAGAAACTGTTTGCATCCTTTCCAAGTTTCTCTGCACATCTGCTGGAAATAATTGAACAGCAATCTCCCTCTTTCGAGATCTGGGACTCTCGCTTGTTTGTGGTGATGCAGCACTTTTGGTTGGATGCCACTTTGATGGGAAATGCATTGTCAGGTCCCAGAAAAAATGGGATGTCGGAGACGAGTGACCACATTTTTTGCAGGATAGTGTCTGAAGCATCTTAAACCTAAAAATGGAATCAATCACTGTAGGAGCATCACTTTGCCTGTTATAAATCTTCTCACCTTCAATCCAAATATCGCGCAAGGCCGTAAGAAATTCGTGGCTGTCTTCCATAGCTCCAACTTCGAAAAACGGCGCTTTGCACAAGCGTACGCAATCCAAAACTTTCGTTGGGTCCAGCACGTCTCCTGCAGCACTTGCCTCCACAAGCACAAATAGCTCCTTGAGTAGCTCGGGAAGGAGACCTTTTGGAGGATCCAGTGCCAACATCCTTTCTTGCAGCTTACCAAGCACAAATAGGCACTGCAATACTGCACTCATGTAGCATGTGTTTCCGAGATTTGGTATCCCTCTGATAGCATAGCCTTGCGCGTCCGATGACCTGGACTCATAGCTAGGCCATTTGTCTGCAAGATCCAAACCAAATCCAGATGGATGGCTTTCTGCCTGACCTTTGCCCGTCATTTCCACCATTGGATTGACCTCCGCCTCAGTTTGACCTAAGAATTCAGATCATCCAAGAAAGCCAAATAAGTAGGGGATTTCTGTGTGTGCGCGCGCGCCGGGCGGGGGGTGCGGGGGATAACCAAGAAGACGATGTATTAACATTCCAGAACCACTACCAAGAACAGTGCAGACCAGTGATTGGGCCAAGGAAAATCAGAGGAATTACCAAGAAGACGAAGTATTAACAATCCAGAACCACTACCAAGAACAGTGCAGACCAGTGATTGGGCCAAGGAAAATCAGGGGCAAACAACCATAGAAGGAAAAAAAAATCAGAAAACATGAAACCCTGGCGCGAAGTCAAGAATGGAGCCAGGGATTCAAGAAGCAAAGCCATGGGACCACAAAGAGCAATGTCGGGGGAAAGCTTACCAACAGATGGCGGGGGAGCCAGTAACTTTCGACTGACAATAGAGCGGATCACTTGAACACCAACCTCGTTGTCACCTTCCCCAAATTTGACCGGCATTGGCATCTCAGCGTTACACTTGAAGCAGTATCCTCTTTCTGGATCACAGTACAGAACAGCAAACCAGTGCTTCTTCTTCAGGGCGTGTGCTCGAGAGTGCCCAAACGGGTAAGCAATTGACCCAACCCCGCAGCAGAGATGGTCGTAGCATGTCACACAGATCAAGAGATCGCTCTTCTCGGGCCTGGTTTTGACGATCCCCTTGTCTTTTTCGCGCTGACAACCACAGCAAGTCCATGCGTCCTTGGATTCGAGCAATCGAGCCATTTTCATGATAGCACTGTAAGTGATGACGTGATTGCACTTGCACCGCTTCTCATCGCTGGCCCGCGCCGCCCCTTCCACGATCAGCTCCGACGACTCAGGAACCGTAGGCAGAGGCAGTTTGTCTTGCCGCCGCGGAGATTTACTCCGCGGGCTTCGAGATCTCTTCGGCGGGCTTCCCTCCGCCTCCTCCTTCGGCTGCGTCTTCCCCGTCGGGTTCGGCTTCGACGCCCCAGGAACCGTAGCCAGAGCCGCGTCGTCCAGCCGAGGAGCTTTCTTCCGCGGGCTCTCCTCTGCCTCCACCCCCTTCGGCGGCGTCTTCCCTGTGGGGCTCAGTGCCGACGCCGTAATCAGAGCCGGGTCGTCAACCCGCGCAGCTTTCTTCCGGGGGCTTCCATCCGCCTCCTTTTCCTTCGGGGGCGTCTTCCCCATCGCGTTTGCCTGGAGCACACAAGAACCACACCAAATTAGAGTCGCGTGAATCCGTTAAAGCCCAAACCACCCAGCAATCGATGCGGATGACCCAAGAATCGAAAGCCAGATTGAGTAGCGGGGAAATATGAGAATCGAGAAGACCCCAATAAGACGACGAGAAATCGAGCACTTCGACGAGGATCAATAACCGCTGCCAGGAACCGTACGGGCCAGGAATAAACCAACCAACCAATAGAGGCAACAAAAGGGAGGAGAACCAGAGAATAGGAATTAGACCAACAATAACCGAAGCCGCATTCGTTCGAGTGGCGAGGATCAAAAACCAACGGGCCATGTAATCTAACCGAGGAATTTCAGAGGCGGAGAACCAGAAGGGGGGGAAACGACGAAATCGATCGAGACGACGCGCGAAACGGAAACCATTCTGGCGGGGGATCAACAACGGCGAGCACGGATTCGGGGATCCAAACCAGCAAAATACCAATCGACCGAGCGACGAAGAACGGAACCGGAGAAGGAAGGAAGGAAGGCCGTGGGGGGAAGCTTACCGGAAGACGACGGCAACGGAGCTCGGGGTCGAACGGCCTGCGGCGAGGCCGGGAGGGAGAGGGGGTTTGGTTTGAGAGGGAGCGCGGCAGAGGAGCAAATGATTTCGCGCTGGTTTGGTTTTCGCTGGGGCGGTGGGGTTTTGTGGGAGAGACGGTGGGCCGCGGAGTTGGGCGGGTTAGTTGAGAAGGCCGTGGGCCGTGCGGACAAGGCCGGGGGATGGACCCGCGCTGGCTTGCCATTAGCCAAGATGGCCCAGCCGCGATCACACGACGTACAAAAATGCACGGAAAGTTCATGTTGGAAATTAGGTACACATAACCCATACAGATGTGTGACAAATATAGGGAGTGTCGAGTTTAAAAAAAAGGAAGTGTTTCCGTGAGAGAGACGGATGTTGCCATGTTGGAAGCTTGTATCCATCAACAAAAATTTGCAACCTGGATCATGGCCACATTCCTTGGTGGTTCACTTCAAGAAAATAGTCATTTTCCTTGATTGTTTATATGTACACTCAAGAAAATGAGTAGTTTCTTTGGAGGTGCTTAGAACCCATCAAGAAAATATCCATATTCCTCGGCGGTTTACTTCAACCTTGAAAAGATATATATTACTTTGGAGGTTTAGAAGCATAGTCAAGGAAACTACACTTTTCTTCTCGGTTTTATTATGGCACTCAAGAAAAATTATAGCACTCAAGCTAATTCAGGATTGTGTTAGTGTGGGTGGCTCTAGTTCACCCTCCCATTCTACAATGAGTACTAGTACAATTCTCATTGACAACCCAAATATTTGGTGACAATAATCCAAGAGTAGGTTCTTATGCAGTGCATGCGCATGCCTATATATTCTTGAGAGAAAAAAATGGAGGATACATCATGTAGGAAATTTCAGATTTATAGTGAGAAGATGATAATACGAAATAACATATCACGTTGCAATGCTATTATTAACAGGCACATTGACTATCACTAAAAGAATAACATCATTAAATACGAGCACTTGCGTCAAGTTGAAGACTTAACTTGAACTTGGATGACCAAGTGGAAAAATTCCCTCAATTCACCACCCATGCATCTCTCTAATAGTGAAGGCTCTGGTAATGCTCTCTGATGAGGGTTTGGAACCAGCACGGATAAAATGTCGTGCAGTAATGCTGTCCCATACATCCTCCAATGGGTATTAGATTTTCTTTTTTCTTTTTTTTTTTTTTTTTGGAATGGGTATTAGAATTCTTGTTGATATATGCCTAACATTTGTTTGCAATAATCCAAGTGCGAGCTAGCAAGGTGCTGATGAACGAACAAAAGAAAGCATGAAACATCCTCTACACAACTCAAACTGGCAATGAACCACATCAGAATAGGTTTCGTATGGAATGCATGTGTATTTTTTTCAAAAGATCCGACTGAGCCGGCTTATATATTAATAAGAAGGAAGCAGATTTATGCGCCAGAGACGCAGTACAACTATAAAACCTTATTTGGCAAGGATTACCAGATAAGGTGTGAAGCCTAATGGATTGCTCGTAACTAGAGAGACAACAGGGGGGGAAAAATCTAATCCCTCTTACTCTTCTTCATCTCCATCTTCAGCTCCAGCTAACATGGCGCTAGTCAGTGCCGCTAGGGCTGCAGTCACGTGTGGAAGAGGTGTTCGTTTGTACCTCTCCAGGTACAATTTAATAGCCTCATCTCCAGTTGGTTCAACGGGACCCCCGAGGTCAAGCATTTCCATGCGGTGTTGTGCCCTTCGTGACACTGGCACTACGGAAGGTCTTGTTGACAGCCGTGCGCTATGCCGTTGTGCTGACATGACCTTCCGGCACCGTCCACCTTTTGTTGGTGTTGTTAAGACCGGTAGCTGTGGCTCGGCTAGACCTATGTCAGTAGAAAATTCATCCAGGACAGGGGTGGTAGCAGCTTCCTTGGGGCTAATGCACTCCTCCAAGAGCGAAGGGGCGTCCCTGCATGGCTCACCCTTTTGTTCCAATGCATCAAGCATGTGTGTAGTTGGATGGGACTACTTGACCTTCCAAACTCATCTCCCCTCCTCCGTACAACTCCGCCAAAGTCACATCTCATATATTCGGTTTTAGTTCTGCTCAATCTAAAACCTTTAGACTCAAGAGTCTGCCGCCATAACTCTAGTTTCCTATTTACTCCCACATGGCTTTCGTCCACTAACACTACATGGATATCCCCTTGTATGTTCCTGGTAACCTCATCTATTACCAAGGCAAAGAGATACGGGTTTAAGGCTGACTCTTGATGAAGTCCAATTTTAATCGGGAAGTAATCTATATTACCATCGTTTGTTCGAACACTAGTTACAACATTGTTGTACATGTCCTTGATGAGGGTCACGTACTGTCGGTGCAAAATGTGGCCAACAAGTAAATATTTATAGTTTTGCCATGCGCTGTGATCGGATGTGGCCTAGCACGCGATGACACAGGATTTATACTGGTTCAGGCAACGTGCCCTACATCCAGTTTTAGTCGGTCGATGACTTTATTCCTGAGCCCAGGTGCTTGAAGTTTGCTATGGGGTTACAAACGAGTAAGGAATGAAAAGGGGGTGTTAGAGGTCCGGTCGGACTCAGAACCGAGTGGAAGAGAGTGATGGATGCTCAAATGTGCGCTAAGTATTAAAGCGTATGCTCTGTGTGTCCGAGCTTATCAGCTGTTGAGAGCATGTAGACTATGTAGCTATCGAGTTCTAGAGCTGTTGAGCTGTCAAGTTCTAGAGCTGTTGAGCTGTCGTCCTTAGAGGAGAGAGCGCATCCCCTTTTATAGATGAAGGGGATGGCCATACAAGTCAAAGACGGAAAGGGAGAGAGTGTGTATGGGTGCTACCTAGTCTTGTTGCCCATGTCGTTGGGTACGGCACTCCAACGCCCACCTTCTTTGTTCATGACCTCTTTTAGAATCGCCAAAGTTGCACGTTGTTCGCCCACCTTACTCGTTTATGACCTAGCAGTTGCATGGTGTTAGCCTAGGACGACAAACGCACAGCGCCCACAATATTGTTTGTGCTCTGCCGCGTCTGGCGGGTCAGATAGTGTCCGTCGACATGGCTCGACAACACCGCCTCTGGTGTGTGCGGGCATGGCAGTACGATGCTCGGTATATGCGGTTGACTTGAGCGCCTTACCTTATCTGCTCACTTTGCTCCCCTAGGCCCACATCGAGCGAAGCGTCCCGGTCGATCGTTCCTAGTCGGCCCCGACCATGTCGGTCGGGAAAGAGAGAGGCGAACAAAGGTCCAAAGATATCCTCGGTCGGAGGAATGGGTGAAAGCTCTAGTTTGGTTTTGGTTAATTGATGAAACCCTAAGTGCTAACCTAGTTTATCAAAGTGATTATAAGATAGGTAGCACTACTCCAAGTGATGAAGCAATGGCGAAGATCATGACAATGGTGATGGCATGATGATGATCAAATGCTCGAACTTGGAATAGAAAAACGAGAAAAACAAAAGGCTCAAGGCAAAGGTATAAATAGTAGGAGCCATTTTGTTTTAGTGATCAAGACACTTAGCGAGTGTGATCACATTTAGGATCGATAGTCGTACTATTAAGATGGGTGAAACTTCATTATTGAAATCACGGTTATCAAAGTGCCACTAGATGCTCTAACTCATTGCATATGCATTTAGGATCTAGTGGAGTGCTAACACCCTTGAAAATGTTTGTGAAAATATGCTAACACATGTGCACAAGGTGATACACTTGATGGTTGGCACATTTGATTAAGGGTGGTGAAGTTTAGGTGCAAGGGTATGAAACTTCACCGACAGAGTGTCCGCCCAGAGAGTGCGGACAGTTCACGGTGCCACCGGCCGCCCTAGATAGAAAAGATGGAGGTCACTTTGAAGTGACCGGACGCTAATCATTCAATGATCGGACGGCGGTGGCTGCGCCGGTCTTTGTTGTCGAGCGAGCTGCGACAGATACCTTATGCGACCGGACGGCTGGCGGTCCCGGTCAAGCATGACCGGACGTGTCCGGTCGGCAAAAGTCGATTCTGGAACCTTCATCAGAAACAATCGACGCTTGAGGGGTTCAGCGTTCATCAACTTCAACGTAGAGTGTCCGGTCAAGGCGATTGACTATTGTAATCGGGACACGTGGCTAACTATGAGCGGCTGGGCCGCTGGGGCTCAGCGTCCGGTCAACTGACCGAGCGTCCGGTCATTACGTTATGCCCAAAGATGAAGGGGTATAACGGCTCTATTTCGTGGGGCTTCTATTTAAGCCCCATGGCGATTCAAGCTCACTCTCTTGGCCATTTGCATTGACATAGCAACCTTGTGAGCTTAGCCAAAGCCCTCCGACTCATCTCCATCATTGATCCATCATCATTGTGAGATTGGGAGAGATTCCAAGTGCATTGCTTGAGTGATTGCATCTAGAGGCACTTGGTATTCATGTTTTGTCATGGATTTTGCTTGTTGCTCTTGGTGGTTGCCACCACCTAGGCAACTTAGTGCGTGGTGGAGGATCGGCCGCGAGTTGGTGATTGTTCGTGGCCGTCTTCGGTGATTGTGAGGGGAGTTGTACCTTCCCAGTGAGTGCCGAAAGGTAACTCTAGTAAATTGCTCGTGTCATTGAGTTACCTCACTTGTGGGTAGGTTCTTGCGGTGTCCAATCGTGTGGACGAGGTTTGTGAAACACCTCTTAGCCACCGAACCACCAAGTGTTGGTCGACCTAATCAAGGGACTAGCGTGTTGGCAAGCACGTGAACCTCGGGAGAAAATCGGTTGTCTCTTGACCTTTGGTATTCTCTCGGTGATTGATTTCATATTCATCTTGTGATTGGTTCATCCCACTACACGGCGGTATATAATCACCCTACTCACTCTCTTACATTCTTGCAAACTAGTTGTAGCAAGCTCTTTAGTGTAATTAGAATTGAGAGCTTGCTTTGTTATTTAAGTTCATCTAGTGGAGCTCTTTAGTGTAGCAAGATTGAGAGCTCTTAGTGAGTATTATTATAGCAAGTTGTGTGTGTATTAATCATTGCAACTAGAATTGTTGGGTAGGTGGCTTGCAACCCTTATAGAGCTAGAGCAAGTTTGTATTCCGCTATTTGTCATACTAATCAAATTGCTCTAGTTGATTTATAGATTTTTAAATAGGCTATTCACCCCCCCCCTCTAGCCATATTAGGACCTTTCAAGTGGTATCAAAGCCGTTGTCACCGTTTGATTAAAGGCTTAACAACCTCGGTGTCAAATTATGGCTCAAGTTGTGTTCAACCATGTGGGGGCAAACCACCATTCTTTGATGGCACAAGCTATGATTATTGGAAGAGAAAATGAGAATGTATCTTGGTTCAATCAATGATCAAGTATGGGAAGTGACCGAGAATGATTATGCTATCATTGATCCCGACAATCCCACCAACCAAGATAAGACCAACAAGCAATGCAACACAATGGCTCTCAACACCATATACAATGTCATTGATTCCAAAGTGTTTGAGCAAATCAAAGATTGTGAAAGAGCAAATGAGGTGTGGAGGAGATTGGAGGAAACATATGAGGGCACACCGGCCGTGAAGAGTGCCAAGTTGTACATCCTCAAGGATAAGTTGACAAGCTTCAAGATGAAGGATGATGAGAGCATTCTGGAGATGTTCCATCAGTTACAAGTAATTGTCAATGACTTGAAAGCTTTGGGAGAGAAAATCAAGGATGATGATGTCTCTCATCGGTTCTTAATGTGCCTACCTCCAAGATTTGAGATGTTGAGATTGCTTATTATAAGAGGAGGATTGAAGGAGATCACCCCTAACCAAGTACTAGGTGATGTCATGACCCAAGAGACATACCGTGTGGAAAGGGAAGGGGATGACAAGGAAGAAAAGAAGGAAGAAGAAGACAAGAAGAAGAAAACATAGCATTGAAGGCTAGCTCATCATCATACAAGAACAAGGGAAGTCCAAGAAAGAATCAAGTGATGATGAAGACCTTAGTGATATTGATGATGAGGCTATGGCTTTTTTGTGCGTAAGATGGGCAAGTTCATGAAGAAGAAGGGCTATGGTGCAAGAAAAGAAGAGATCATACCAAGAGCAAAGAATATGTGAGAAGATGCTACATTTGCAAGAGTCCCGATCATGTAGTAGCTAATTGTCCTTACAATAGTGACAATGATGAAGATGAGAAGAACAAACACAAGAAGGACAAGAAAGAAAAGAAGGAGAAAAGGATGACCTTCCAAAAGAAGAAGAAGGGTAGAGGCTATGTGGTCACTTGGGATAGTGATGGCTCATCGGATAGTGATGACTCTAGTGATGATGGCAAGAAATCAATCAAGAAAGCACTAGCAAGCATCGCCATCAACAACAAGCCCTCTATCTTGACACTCCATCAACATGCCTCATGGCTAAGCCTACCAAGGTAAAATATGATGAGAGTGATGATGATGAATGTGAAAGTGACTCTTGTAGGGATGATAATGATGATGATGACGATGATGAGTACTCTAAGGAGGAGCTCATGGACATGTGTGAGCAAGTGCACGCTTGCTATGAGATGAAGAGAAAGGAGTGCAAAGAATTACGTAAGAGAGTAAAATTTCTTGAGCAATCCTTTGATGAGCTAAATGCCACTCATGAGGGGCTAATGGATGCCCATGAGAAGCTTGGCAAAGCTCACTCAAAGCTTGAAAAAGCTCACTCCTCTCTCATTGAGCAAGTCAAGAAGGAGGAAGCCAAGAAGGAGCAAGTGATAGTTACATATGATGTGGGACTAACATGTGATCTTATTGATGAATCTTCTTATAAGCCTATTGCTATTGCTCCCACTAACACTTCTTGTAGCACTACCACTTTCACTCCACCTAAGAATGATGCATCACTAGTGGTGGAAAATGAGACCCTCAAGAAGGAGGTGAATGAGCTCACTCGTGCCTTAGGCAATGCCTATGGTGGAGATGCCCGCTTGCTAAAGTGCTTGGGTAGCCAAAAGTTTTCTCTCAACAAAGAGGAATTAGGCTATACCCCCAAAAAAGGTAAGGCGGCCTTTGTCACTCCCAAAGCTAGCTTTGTGAAGGGCAATGGTCAGTTTTGCAATAGATGCAAGTAAGTTGGGCATATAAAGCAATATTGTAAGACTAACAAGAACAAGCTACCTAATGTATCCTCAACCAAATTTGATTCTTGATACATGCTTTTTAAGGGTGCCAATGGTGTGAAGGCTAAGTTCATTGGTACACCAATTATGGGTCCAAAGAAGAAGGTCATTTGGATACCAAAGACCTTGGTAACTAATCTACAAGGACCCAAGCAAGTTTGGGTACCTAAAAAGAATTGATCTTCTTTTGTAGGTCAATTATAAAGCCGGAGGAAGGCATTGGGTGCTTGATAGTGGGTGCACACAACACATGACCGGTGATCCAAGAATGTTCAATTCAATCAATGAAAATAAGAGTAATGGAATTGATAGTATCACATTTGGTGACAATGGCAAAGGCAAGGTCAAAGGGCTTGCTAAGATTGCAATATCCAATGATTTGAGCATTTCCAATGTGCTACTAGTAGAGAGCTTGAACTTCAACCTATTGTCGGTAGCTCAATTGTGTGATCTTGGTTTCAAGTGCATATTTGGTGTGGATGATGTAGAGATTATAAGTGTAGATGGCTCTAACTTGATATTCAAAGGATTTAGATATGAGAATCTATACTTGGTTGATTTCAATACTAGAGAAGCTCAATTGTCAACATGTTTGATCACTAAGTCTAGCTTAGGTTGGTTATGGCATAGAAGGCTTGGACATGTTGGAATGAAACAATTGAACAAGTTGGTCAAGCATGATCTAGTTAGAGGCTTGAAAGATGTCACTTTTGAGAAAGATAAGCTATGTAGTGCATGTCAAGCCGGAAAGCAAGTTGGTAACACACATCCTAAAAAGAGCATGTTGAGCACATCTAAGGCATTTGAGTTGATGCACATGGACTTATTTGGACCAACCACATACACTAGCATTGGTGGAAACAAATATGGATTTGTGATTGTGGATGATTTCACTAGATACACATGGGTATTCTTTCTTGTTGACAAGAGTGATGTGTTTGCAACATTCAAATCATTTGTCAAAGGCATTCACAATGAGTTTGAAACAACAATCAAGAAAGTTAGAAGTGACAATGGTAGTGAATTCAAGAACACTAGAATTGATGAGTTGTGTAATGAATTTGGAAGTAGACATCAATTCTCGGCCAAGTATACTCCTCAATCAAATGGGTTAGTTGAAAGGAAGAATAGAACTTTGATTGACATGGCAAGATCAATGTTGAGTGAGTACAATGTGAGTCATTCATTTTGGGCCGAAGTAATCAACACGGCTTGCTACTATAGCAACCGACTCTATTGTCACCCCATGATGGAGAAGACACCTTATGAGCTATTGAATGGAAGAAAGTACAACATAGCATACTTTCGGGTTTTTGGTTGTAAATGCTACATTTTGAAGAAAGGCACTAGATTAAGCAAGTTTGAAAAGAATTGTGATGAACATTTCTTGCTTGATTACTCCACTACTAGCAAGGCTTATAGAGTTTGGAATTTGGCTAGTGGTACTCTTGAGGAGGTTCATGATGTGGAGTTTGATGAAACAAATGGTTCCCAAGAGGAAGATGAGAATCTAGATGATGTAAGAGGCACTCAATTGGTCAATGCAATGAAGAACATGGACATTGGTGATATAAGGCCTAGAGAAGTGATTGATGTTGAAGATGACAAGAATTAAGTGCTCCCTAACTTAAATGTGCAAGCTAGTGGTTCTCATGATAAGATTCATGCAAGTACTAGTGATGGCAATGTGCAAGATCAACAAGTGGCTAGTTCATCATCTCAACCAAGTGATCAATCAAATGCTAGCAATCAAGTGCAAGTGCTCCAACCAACCAATGTTGCAAGAGATCATCCATTGGACACTATCATTGGTGATTTTTCAAGGAGAGTGCAAACTAGATCAAGATTGGCATTATTTTGTGAGCACTTCTCATTTGTGTCATCTATTGAACCTAAGAAAATAGATGAAGCTTTAAATGATGTTGATTGGGTCAATGCTATGCATGAAGAGCTAAACAACTTCACAAGAAACCAAGTATGGAAGTTAGTTGAGAGACCTAAAGATCATAATGTGATTGGAACTAAGTGGGTCTTTCGGAACAAGCAAGATCAAGATGGGATAGTAATAAGGAACAAAGCAAGATTAGTGGCTCAAGGTTACACTCAAGTTAAAGGTCTTGACTTTAGAGAAACATATGCCCCGGTTGCAAGATTGGAAGCTATTAGGATCTTGCTAGCCTATGCTTGTGCCCACAACATCAAGTTGTACCAAATGGATGTGAAGAGTGCATTTCTAAATGGGTACATCAATGAACTTGTGTATGTTGTGCAACCTCCCGGTTTTGAAGATGACAAGAAACCCAACTATGTTTACAAGTTGAGAAAGGTTTTGTATGGATTAAAACAAGCACCTAGAGCATGGTATGAGAGATTAAGGGATTTCCTACTCTCTAAAGGATTTAAGATGGGAAAGGTTGACACCACTCTCTTCACCAAGAAGCTTGGAAATGACTTGTTTGTATTGCAAATCTATGTTGATGATATCATATTTGGGTCAACAAATCAAGATTTTTGTGAGGATTTTGGCAATATGATGGCAAGTAAGTTTGAGATGTCCATGATTGGAGAGCTTAGTTACTTCCTTGGTCTTCAAATCAAGCAAATGAAGAATGGCACATTTGTGAGTCAAGGCAAGTATATCAAGGACATGCTCAAGAAGTTTGGAATGGATGATAGTAAAGCTATTAGTACACCAATGGGGACAAATGGAAACTTGGATAGTGATGCTAGTGACAACATGGTGGATCAAAAGATGTATCGGTCTATGATTGGAAGCCTACTCTATGTGACCGCATCAAGGCCAGATGTGATGTTTAGTGTATGCATGTGTGCTAGATTTCAAGCCTCACCAAGAGAAAGTCATTTGAAGGCAACAAAGAGAATATTGAGGTACTTGAAGCATACACAAAATGTTGGATTGTGGTATCCCAAAGGAGCAAGATTTGAGTTGATTGGATATTCGGACTCCGATTATGCAGGATGCAAAGTTGAGAGAAAGAGCACATCGGGCACATGTCAACTATTGGGAAGATCACTTGTGTCTTGGTCATCAAAGAAGCAAAATAGTGTAGCACTTTCAACCGCCGAAGCGGAGTACATTTCGACCGGTAGTTGTTGTGCTGAATTACTTTGGATGAAGGCTACTTTGAGTGACTTTCGAATCAAATTCAAGCAAGTGCCATTGCTATGTGACAATGAGAGTGCCGTAAAGCTCACTAACAACCCGGTTCAACATTCAAGAACAAAGCATATTGATGTCCGCCATCATTTCATAAGAGATCACCAACAAAAGGGGGACATTTGCATTGAGAGTGTGGGCACCGAAGATCAACTTGTCGATATTTTCACCAAGCCACTTGATGAGAAGAGGTTGCACAGTGTTCGTCCACCTTACTGTTCATGACCTAGCAGGCTGCACAGTGTTCGCCTAGGACGGCAAACGACGACGCCCACAATATTGTTTGTGCTCTGCCGCATTTGGCGGGCTGTATAGTGTCCGTCTGACATGGCCTGACAGCACCGTCCTGCAGGTGCGCAGGGCATGGCAGGATACGATGCTCGGTATATGCGGTTGACTTGAGCGCCTTACCTTATCTGCTCCGCCTGCTCCCTAGGCCCACATCGAGCAGGCGTCCTGGTCGGTCGTTCCTAGTCGGCTCCGACCATGTCAGTCGGGAAAGAGAGGCGAACAAAGGTCCAGCATATCCTCGGTCGGAGGAATGGGTGAAAGCTCTAGTTTGGTTTTGGTTAATTGATGAAACCCTAAGTGGTAACCTAGTTTATCAAAGTGATTATAAGATAGGTAGCACTACTCCAAGTGATGAAGCAATGGCGAAGATCATGACAATGGTGATGGCATGATGATGATCAAATGCTCGAACTTGGAATAGAAGAAAGAGAAAAACAAAAGGCTCAAGGCAAAGGTATAAATAGTAAGAGCCATTTTGTTTTAGTGATCAAGACACTTAGCGAGTGTGATCACATTTAGGATCGATAGTCGTACTATTAAGATGGGTGAAACTCGTATTGAAATGCGGTTATCAAAGTGCCACTAGATGCTCTAACTCATTGCATATGCATTTAGGATCTAGTGGAGTGCTAACACCCTTGAAAATGTTTGTGAAAATATGCTAACACATGTGCACAAGGTGATACACTTGATGGTTGGCACATTTGATTAAGGGTGGTGAAGTTTAGGTGCAAGGGTATGAAACTTCATCGACAGAGTGTCCGCCCGTAGAGTGCGGACAGTTCGACGGTGCCATCGGCGCCCTAGATAGAAAAGATGGAGGTCACTGGAAGTGACCGGACGCTAGTCGTTCAGCGACCGGACGCTGGTGGCTGCGCCCGGTGCTGTTGTCGGGCGGAGCTGCAGACAGATACCTTGCGACCGGACGCTGGCAGGGTCCGGTCAAGCATGACCGGACGCGTCCGGTCGGCAAAAGTCAGTTCTGGAACCTTACTGTAAACGATCGGACGCTGGGGGTTCATCGTTCGGTCAACTTCAGCGCAGTGTCTGGTCAAGGCAGTTGACTGTTGTAATCGGGACTCGTGGCTAACTGCGAGCGACTGGACGCTGGGGGCTCAGCGTCCGGTCAACTGACCAGAGCGTCCGGTCAGCCCACGTTATGCCCAGTGAAGGGGTATAACGGCTCTATTTCGTGGGGGCTTCTATTTAAGCCCCATGGCCGGTTCAAGCTCACTCTCTTGGCCATTTGCATTGACATAGCAACCTTGTGAGCTTAGCCAAAGCCCTCCCACTCATCTCCATCATTGATCCATCATCATTGTGAGATTGGGAGAGATTCCAAGTGCATTGCTTGAGTGATTGCATCTAGAGGCACTTGGTATTCATGTTTTGCTACGGATTTTGCTTGTTGCTCTTGGTGGTTGCCACCACCTAGATGGCTTGGTGCAGCGGTGGAGGATCGGCACGAGTTGGTGATTGTTCATGGCCGTCTTCGGTGATTGTGAGGGGAGTTGTACCTTCCCCGGCGGAGTGCCGAAAGGTAACTCTAGTAAATTGCTCGTGTCATTGAGTTACCTCACTTGTGGGTAGGTTCTTGCGGTGTCCAATCGTGTGGACGAGGTTTGTGAAACACCTCTTAGCCGCCGAACCACCAAGTGTTGGTCGACACAACGGGGACTAGCGTGTTGGCAAGCACGTGAACCTCGGGAGAAAATTGGTTGTCTCTTGACCTTTGGTATTCTCTCGGTGATTGATTTCATATTCATCTTGTGATTGGTTCATCCCACTACACGGCGATATAATCACCCTACTCACTCTCTTACATTCTTGCAAACTAGTTGTAGCAAGCTCTTTAGTGTAATTAGAATTGAGAGCTTGCTTTGTTATTTAAGTTCATCTAATGGAGCTCTTTAGTGTAGCAAGATTGAGAGCTCTTAGTGAGTATTATTATAGCAAGTTGTGTGTGTTTTAATCATTGCAACTAGAATTGTTGGGTAGGTGTCTTACAACCCTTGTAGAGCTAGAGCAAGTTTGCATTCCGCTATTTATCATACTAATCAAATTGCTCTAGTTGATTTGTAGATTTTTTAAATAGGCTATTCACCTCCCCTCTAGCCATATTAGGACCTTTCAACGGGGTCGGAGTCAGACTGCGGTCCCACCTCGACCAGGCCTTTTGGTCAAGGCTCCGACCAGGTCTCCTAGTCAGAGGTGTCGGTCAGGGACCGGATCGTGGTCTCGGCCTGTCATTATGTATCTAGGCCGGCCCAGACATGCGCTGTCGCTGCGCTGCCTGCTGGGCCAAGTGTTGTAGGGAAGCAGGTCCATTGGGGACCCTAGGTTTATGAACCCGATAGGAGCCCCCAAGCCCCTTTGGAAGGAGTACGATGATGTTGAGTTGCCACTTTTGAGTGCGCACGGGAGTACGATGCTAGAAGATCTCTCATAAGGAGAGAGCATCGTACGTCTCGAACAGGCCCCTATCCTGGATTCTGGATCAGAGGATGGAGAGAGGGAGGAGAGCATTGTAGCGAGAGAATAAGGATCTTGGCTCCCTTATTCTGCTTCATGCCCCAAGGTGCGGAGCAGTCCCGGGGCTGTTCACACACGCTTTGCGTGTTATTGTAAAAGCCTAGGGCTTGTGTCTTTAGCTTAATGAAAGCTTGTATTTGCTTTGTAATTCCTGTGCCCATTGCACCGTGGAGGCGGGCTGTTTATTAGAACTTCGGTGTTTCCCCCTTGGTTTGTTGTACCGTGTAGGGTAACCAAGTAGGATTTAGGCGCCCCGCCTCCACGGGGAGGACTGGCGAAGGCTGCGGAGGCGCGCCGGGGGGATATTGGCACCCAGCCCCTAATGAGGGGACCGACGAAGGCTGCGGAGGTGCGCCGAGTAGACATAGGCACCCAGCCCCCAAAGGTGGAGGAACTCGTCGATAGCCTGTCTTCAGCCAGGTGCGCGCGAGCGCATCCGGTGGGTATAGCCTCTGAGCCTGTAGCCGACTGGTGAGTCGGTCGGAGGCTGAGCACCTTAGTACTCTTGCCTGGAGCCGTAGACTCCTGTGTTCCTACCGGTCGGGGTGTTCACCTGTGTTTGTCCCGCCCATGACCTGAACAGTCGGTTGGATTCCCGAGTCAGGGTTGGGTGGCCCGAGCCCCCGAGCCCCGTTGGGCTTAGTAGGGGTCGGTCGAGTTTCGTGCGTCACCCCGTCCACAGTTTCCACAACCAGAGTAGGTGAGCTAACGTCACTTGCCTCGATGGCTCGAGTGACGTGCTCGGTGAGCTCACTAACAGGCATGTCCGAGTGGAATCCGGGTCCGTTGTTCATTACAGGGTCGGCATAGCCCTCATGTGGCATTCCACTGCTCCTTAACCCGCCTCTCGACAGATGCCCGAGCTATTCCAGAGACTGACTTAGGTGGCCCGCTGGCCTTCCCTCGATGAAGATTCTGTGGGCATGGCTCGAGGTCAGGATCGAACGAGAAGGTCGAGATGACCCTGTCCGCTTCTGAGCGGATTAGGCGAGGGCCGCTGGGGCTCATTTGTGTTTTCTCCCCTAGCTCTGTTTGACGCGAGGCGGCCTTGAGCCCTTTGCGGACCGGCCTTCAAACCCCGGTCGGTCGCCGCTCATATCGAATGAGACGACTACCGCTTCATGACGCGACACGAAGCGTTGTGATGCAACAAATGCATATGCAATTCTTGGATGTATGGGATGAATGTATGGATGAATATATGACTAAATGTATGAATGCATGCATGAGAATGGATGAATGAATGCTCATGCACTGGAAAAGTAAAATGGGGTTGGTAAAGTTACCTCGATGGTTGGAGTGATGGGTTCGAGGAGCTCCTGTCGGATATGTTCGAGTGGGATCCGGGTCTGTCGTTCATGACAAAGTTGACATAACCTACATGGGGCATCCCATTGCTCCTTACCCATTTCTTGGTAGCCGCTCGAACTGTTCGATCGACTTGGGTGAACGGCTGGCTTTTCCTCGATGGAGATTCCGTCAGTAGGCCCCTCCAAACCTTTCCTAGGAAGGCATAGGGTCGTTTGTGTGTGGCTGTGCCTTGTTTCCTGTGCCAGGGTTGTGGCAGTGGTGGGCCCTGCCTAGGCCACATCCCGCTAGCCAAGCGATGTTCTATCGAGCAGGCGCGTCCCGTCAGCCAGGCCACGTCCCGCCGCATGTCCTTTCACATTTAAATAGGGGGGAGATGGTTTTTTCTCCCATCTCTTCGCCTTTCCTTCACCACCGCCACTTCCTCTTCCTTCTTCTTGCCAAGCACCTTCGTGCGCCGTGGGGGTTTCTAGGAGAGAGGAGAGCAGAGCGAGGGAGAGAAAAAACTTATAGATTTGCTCGTAGATCCATGGCGAGATGTCGAACTAGAGGCCTTCCAACGTGGATGAGGAGGTGCTGACCGCCTTCATCGAGAAGGGGCTGCTCCAGTCGAAGGAAGTGGCATATTGGATGGCTCCCGCGCTAGGGGAGGTTGTTCCGCTACCCCGGGCCGACGAGGTCGTCTTCTTCCTTGCCTTCCACGAGCGTGGGCAAGGGTACCCCACGCACTAGGTCCTGCGCGGGCTCCTCAACGAGTGGGGCCTGGAGTTGCAGCACCTCAACCCGACTGGGGTGCTGCACATCACTAGCTTCATCACCATCTATGAGGCCTTCCTCGAGATGGAGCCGCACATGGACCTCTTTCGGCAGATCTTTAGCGGGTGGGCCCTGTCCGAGGGGAAACCGCCCAGAATCGCTCCGGTCGGTGGGTTCACCCTATAGAAGCGGCCTAAGCCGTCGATCCCCTACCTGGCGTACTCCCCCAGTGACTCCAACCAGGGATGGCACGACGAGTGGTTCTATATTAGGAACCCGGCGGAGGCGCCATTCCCGACGTTCACCGGGGAGAGGCCGGAGAGGAGGGCAAGCTGGTCGTGGGGTCCTGCTCATCGGCAGAACAACCTAGAGATCATCAAGATGGAGCTTTGGAGGCTCGTGCGGCATAGCCTCGATGGATTGTGGGTCTTCCATACCTTCTTCTGTCGTCGAGTCACCCCGTTGGCGGAGAGAACACGGCCGATGTGGGAATACTCCGGCCCGATGGATCCCGATCACGCGTCACTGAAGGAGTTGTCAAGGGATGAAGTCTAGAGTTATCTCGATCGAGTGCTGCAGTTGGGGGATGATGAGTCCCTCGAAGGGACACCTAGACCTCTCCATGCCATGAATCTGTCCGATCTGGTATACTCCTTTCCCGTGAGCTTTTTCCTTTCTGTTTTTGATCTTTAGATCAATTTTAAGCCGCCTGTTTCACAGGGGCTCATGGGGTATAAATCCTAGCCGCATCTTCCGAGAGGGGCAAGGCATGGCTCGGCAAGCTGCCTAGAGGGAGGCCGCGCTTGCCAAGAAGAAGGAGAAAACCGAGAAGGTCCAGAGGAGGTTTGAGAAGGAGAAGGAGATCAATCGGTGGCTCTGCGGCAAAAGTGCGAGGAGGAAGTGGAGGAGGAGCTCGAGTCAGAGGACCCCATGGAGTCGGCGATGATGCGGGTTCCTCGAAGGATGAGGGAGACGAGGGTGTTGCCATGACCTTGGTGGAGCGCGCGCGCTCCTGCGGCTATGCCTGTCGATGGTGGGCGCGGTATAGAGACGCACGGTGACGCTCCTGAGTCAAGGAAACGTGCCGCGGTGAGGATGCCGCTCGTGAGTGGGTGGCGAAGCGGGCACGGTCGCCGCGCCCTTCGGAGGTGTCATCGGCTTCGTGGCCCCCTGCTCGGAGTGTGGCGAAGCACGCCAGTTGGTTGGGGGAACATGATCATTCCCCTACGTCTTTGGGGTCAACGAGTGTGCGTGACCCCCAACGGAGAGATGCCCCGCCAGTTGCTCCGGTGGTTTCACCACGAGCTAGCGACCGCGGACGTTTGTGGGCTGAACGGGGACCGGCCGGGTCGCCCCCCTCTGTTGATATGAGGGGGAGTGGGTCGCGACCCCCGAGCAATCCTCGTCTGGTCGGCTCATCGTCACCGGTCGGGGCTTCAAGGTTCTTCCGCTTTTTCGTCGAGGTATGTATTCATGCTTCCCCTTGTTCTCATAGTTGAGTTTTTGAGTGTGACTAACCTACGCTTATGCCCTTTTTTTGCAAGTGGCCAGGAGCCGGCAGGGCTGGGGATCTCCCCACCTCCCATGCAAGAAGAGTGGAGACCCAGCCTACGGCGGGTTGTGATGAGCGAAGGGGGAAGAAGGCTGGTGGCGGCACGACCTTCCTTAGTGGGGGTTGTGTCTTCCCGACCGGTCGTGAGCACGGAGGCAGCTATGATGGTGGTGATCCCCGTGGTGTCAGCAGAGGCTAGGTTGGGGTGACTCCTTGGTCCCTCCCTCGCCGGTTGCGGAGGCGGAGCCAGCCCCCGGATGTCGAGCGAGGTGGAGCCAGTCCCCGGACATCGGGCGAGGCGGAGCCAGCCCCCGGACGTCGGGCGAGGCAGAGCAGTCCTCGGGGTCGGGCGAGATGGAGTCTGCCCTTAGACATCGGGTATGGTGGAGCCAGTCCTCGAGAATCAGCTTGAGGCAGGGCCCATGGTCTCGGTGGACGGACGAGGAGTGACTCGACAAGCGGTGTAGTCGCGCTCTTGATCACGTGGATGAATCAACGTTGACGGTCATTAGCTCCTCCTCTTGGGTATCCTAATATTGGTCCTCGACAAACATGTTCATTGCTTGTGTTGTATGTGTTGTCTTTGGGTGTGTAGTGATGTATGCTGTAATGAAGTAATGGATGAATGAAACTAAAAAATGTTGTCCCCAAAATTTTATTGTCTGGATGGATGAATGAAACTGATGGATGATTGAAACTAAAATGATGAATTGACACATAATTCACATAGGTATGATAAAAATAGATCACATGAACATCATTTCATAGAGCAGTGGCACATAATTTAATACAAACCATAACAGGTTCAGATAGTTAGGATGTCTACACATCCATTGACATTTGGCCACTTACATCACAGTAGCTTAAGGCCACACATTACATAGTCATTTGGCCAGTTCCAACACAAAAGCTTACGGCCACACATCACATTGTCTTGTGGACACATAACGCACATAATGTTCAGGCCATGCATCACTACACAAAAGATCACACAAAAGGTTCACTACAAGTTTCACTTTTTCTTCCCCTTCTTTGCTGGACTCTTCTTTTCTGGACTCTTCCTGACCTTGGATGCCAGCTGCTTCCTCCTTGGTGTCATCTTCCTTGGAGCACCATCAGCAGGCATGTCTTCAATCTGGTTTACAACTTGCAAATCAAGGCAGGTGTTCTTGTGTTCAAACATCCAGGAGTTCAGGGGTTGCATTCTTTGGCAAGCATAGACTTGTAAAGGTTGTATCATACCTTGGAGGTGTTCTTGGGCTTGATGGTGGAATTGTCTCAGATGTGGTGGCACATCTAGGAGATGCCTCTCTGGCTTGTCTTGTGTATCATACCTTGCTGCTTGGCTTGATGGTGGAATTGTATCTAGTGGCACATCTAGGAGATCTCTCTCTTGCTGCCTTTTACTTGCTTGTTGCCTCTCTAGCCACTCTTTCTTTTGTCCTCGGTGTTCCTTGGTCATTGGTGGTTGGTCCTTCTTGGCCTTCTTTCTTCCTAGTCTAGGTGTTGTCTTCTTGGTCCTCTTCCTGTAAAAAAACACCACAATTAGGTTAGTTGTTGCTTATTTATTGAAATAAGATAACAGTTCAGTATTTACCTTTTATTTGTCCCTGTCAGTGCACACCTCTAGCTACCAGTTCTGTGGCCATACTCACCACAGTCAGTATATTTTACCTGCCTAGTTCCTTTTCCAATTCTTTTAGTTGGAGATAGGTACCTGCTCTTCTTCAATCAGCCTGGTAGTTTTTTCTTCTTGGACAGTGGTGGCAACAACTTGAAACCCTTATGAACCTCAGGCCATTGGTTCCTGTCAATGATGTTTAGGATAATACCATGGTAGGCAACCTAAAACTTCCTAACATAGTAGTATTTGTCCACATATAGGTCCATTTGGGGTTGCCTCATAGTGGTGATGACAGCTAGTGCATGTGGGCATGGCTTCCTAGTTACCTGCCATTCTCTACAGGTGCAAATATGCTTTGTAAGATACACAACATGCCTCCTCACTTCTTCATCGTTGTATATCTCTGTGACTTCTGCTTCTTCTGGATGCCCCTTGGTCACTTTGAGGTGGCCTAGACCCTTAGAAGCTGCATTGAGCTAGTGTATGATAGCAGGTAAGGTTCTTCTAGTCAAGGCAGTGGAGATCTTCCTTCTCTTAGCAAAAAGGACCATTGTTTTCTCCCTGATAGTATCAGCCAAACAATGCACAGGCAGATCCTTATGCTTGTTGATCCATGCACTCCAAGACTCAGCTAAATTATTGTTGATATAGTCACATTTGATGTCACTGCTAAATTTGCTCCTGGCCCAGAGTAGGTTATGGTCCTCTTTCAACCAATCAAAGGAGTCATGCTACTTACCAAAAAGCTTGTTGGCTGCTCTCTGTCTGCCATACACTACAGTTGGTAGGGGATCTCAATCTTGTATTTGGTCTGTAGCTCCTCCTTCACTTCCTTTGGACCCATGCTTGGCTTCTTCTTGAGTAGTGGAATAGCCCTCTCTGCCACCCAAGCTTGTGAGGCCATCCTGCCAACCACTATGCTTCTAGAGGCATAATTATGCTGCCCTTCATTTTTTGCACCTACACATGCACAAAACAGCCAAACATAAGTAACCAGACAAACATAACATCCAGACAGTTTTAAATGAAACAAAACAAATCTATAAAAAAATACCCTAACACTCCCATCATGTTGGGTTCTAGCTCTAATAATCCAAAGACATCCAAGAGAAGCACAGTTTCCCCTAAACCTTGATGTATCAGAGTGTGCAGTGTGAAGCTCAAACTCCTTGACAATTGCATGTTGTCTCACAGCTAATCTAAAATCATCCATAGAAGGGTAAGAAACCCCTACAGACATATCTGGATTATCCCTATCCCAATCAAACATTGGCTCCTCACCCACATGATCATCAACTAGTATAGCTGCATCTACCATATCACTCTACATCTCAACTATCATGGTAGGGATAGGCACAACTTCCCTAGCTGCTTCCTCTGCTCTTTCATCTGCTGCATTGAAACCCATTGCCTCATACACTTTGTCCTCATCAGCAACTTCCTTGGCCTCTCCATCCTCATTAGGCTCTGCCAATATAGTCAACTCAGCCCAATCAACCTCTTCTGCTTCTTCCACCGGCACGGATGGAGGTGGAGAGCTGCAGGTGTCACCACTGCCTTAAACATTATTAGGAATAGCACTACCTTCTACATTATCAGGAGTACCACTGCCATGTGCATTACCAGGAGCAGCACTGCCTTGTGCAGAAGTGACACCGGATGCACACCTAACACCAGAGCTAGCATTGGCAGTTTGAGCATGTTTGCTGACTACATCCACTACAAGCACAACTACCCTATCATTCCATCTATCCTTTATTAGCTGCTCAAAATGTTCATCCTCCTAACTTTCCATTCAGATTCACTGTCACTGTCAACCACCCAAACAACCAATATCTGTGAAGGTCCCCAGATTATCTTACTGGCCATTTCATCATGAAATTTAGACAGAGAAAACTACACAGTCCTATCCAGCCATAGTTCATGCTCATGCGGTGAAATTTCTACTTGCCCGTACTCACCATCAGCAACATACTTAGAAACCTTAACAACTAATCTAAAAGCGTTGCCAGGATCAATCCTGACACAATAATGAATAGAAACACAAATCAAACTGTTAGACGGTATCCTACTACATAGCATCTTCCCAATCCGGAATCAAAGCGAGGACGAAGTGCACTGAAGTTTAACTTACCAAATAGGGCAACCACTCCAATCCATTGCGTCTCCAATCTCCACCGCAACAGAAGCCACTACATCAATGGCCTACGAAGCAAGGAAGGTGGACAATTTCACCATCATTTGGTAGGAACCCTAACCTAACCTACAATCCCATCAAAACCAAAGGCAATAAAATGAGCGGGATGGCGACAATGGCGGTCCACATGTATCTTCAATCCATCGAGAAAGCTAGGAGAGGAAGGAGGGAGAGGAAGGCGGCGGCGGGTGGCGGCGGCGCGGAGGGCTACTGGCGAGCGCGGGAAACGAAGAACGAGCGAATGGGCCGGGCGAGGCGACCGAAAAGCGGCCCGTGGGTTAGCAAGCAGAGGGAGGCCACCAGCGGTCATTTTCCACCCCATGCTTCCTCGGATCCCACTGGATGACACTTGTCGTGCGTGCCACGAGTGCAAAAGTGGCAATTCTATATCTCTTCTCTCCGTTGCGTGCCAAAGTCGTATTGCCACCGTTGCGGTGAGATCTCAGGAGATGCCGATCCTTATAATGCTAAAAAGTTAAATCTCCCGTTTGGAGAGGGAGGGCGGCAAAGGAGCAAATGATTTCACGCTAGTTTGGTTTCATTGGGGCGGTGGGGGGGGTTTGTGGGGAGAGACGGTGGAGCCATGAGACTTGGGCGCGTTGGTTGAGAAGTCCATGGCCGTCGCGCGAGGCGAGGGGGATGGACCTGTAGCAGGTGGCTTTGCCGAGATGGGCCGAGTCGCGATTGTATCGACGACCTACACAAATACACGGAATATTCATGTTGGAAATTAGGTAGAGATAACCCATACACATGTTGGTGCCATGATTCGGTGACAAATATTGGGAGTGTTTTCGGGAGAGAGATGGATGGTAGCTTGTATCCATATAGTATAAATAAGGACATTTTTTAATTTTGTGCATAAAAAACAATGGGTTGCAAATTTGCCATCTTGAGGAAGTCATGGGCGGCTCCCTCCCATCCTACAATGAGTAGTAGTAGAATTAACTTGAGAAAGTGTTGAGAAACAAACCAAACATCCTCGATAACTCAAATTGCCGTCCCCGGAGACGTCAAAATAGGTTCATATGTAAGACATGTGCATGCCTATATATTCTTGAGAAATAAAGTTAGAGAATTATAGAGGAATTTCAAAATTGGAGCTCTACCAAACAAGCCCTGATAATCATCACAGGTGAGGGTTTAGAGCCAGCACAGATAAGATGTTGTGCAACAATGCTCTCCCATCCTCCAATGGGCATTAGAACTCTTTTTTTGTGTGTGAATGGGTATTAGAATTCTTATTGGCATGTCAAATATTTGTTTTTGCAATAGTCCAAGGGCGAGCTAACAAGGTGCTGAGATATGAACAAGAAACATCCTCTGAACAACCTCAAACTAGTATCGTCGAACCACGTCAGAATCGGTTTCATGTGAAATGCATGTGCATGCCTATATATAAAAAGGCTATTCTCTTCCTGTGGCCGCGTGAGGACAACATCGTCGACCCCTACCTTCTTCCCATCCGGCTCCCTCCATCATTCCTTGGATTGGAGCCTTGTCATTTCTATCTATGCAAAGGCAGCTTACAAATTTCGCCATCTTGAAAAAAAGTGTCATTGAAGGGCGAGCAAACTAACACGGCCATTGCATTTATCCAATCAATTGATATCTCATTTCGGATATGTGTGCTTCTTTGTCTAGATTCGTGTGGGGGAATTGAGTCGTTTCATGTGAAATTCATGCAAAATTCGGACCAGACCATCCTTAAAGGTAATAAGCATCACATTATTTCTGGTTTCCCATGCTCTTGGATCCACACGTGCAATTTTATTTATAGCCCATCATCCTTTTTTTTTTTCCAATGAATAGGATGTTTGGTTTGAGAAATTAGTTAGTCGATTGTCCTTTCAGTCCTCACTTTTTTTTGTTTGGTTTGTAAAATGAAATTGGGTTGATTATCATCTCCTCATTCTTTACAAGCTAACAATTGGTACGGGTATTAGAAATGGAATGATTCCTCAAACCAGACTCCTCGTTCTATGGTAAATTTGTTAATTCGTAACTATTTCGTACATCCATGGGGATTCAAATGTGCATATCCAAACCGTCTTTGTGATGAACACATATGCCCTAAACATATCCCACTCTTCTAAATATAAGCAGCTAGCGCAAATGATGCGTATATATCTGTTCGTTTCTACAATTCTACACAGGGCAATTCTATAATTGACGCAGATCGAGGTTGGAGGTGACGAGGAGAGGAAGCTAGAGCAGGAAGAGACAGCCAGACAAAGCAAGCAATGGAGGAGAAGAAGAAGGACCTGCTCCGGAAGCTGACGATCGTCTCGATCCCGTTCGTGTTCGTGGCGATACCGTCGGTGGTGATCATCGTGGGCATGCTGTCCCCGCACGCGGCGGAGCCCCGGAATGGGTCGTCGCCGGCGCCGCCGGGGCAGAACCACTCGGTGTCGATGCTGAGCACGATGACGGGGGGCCAGATGATCCTGAGCTGCCGCGCCGCCTTCTCCGGCAACTGGGAGTACTTCCACTACTTCATCCTGGACCCGTACAAGCCGCAGCGGGCGTTCTTCCAGCCGCAGGCCGACCCCTACGTCCTCTTCTGCAAGTGGGGCTACATGGGCAACTTCCTCCAGGACGTCGTCGTCTTCAACAGCTCCGCCGCCTGGGCGCCGCACTGCCGCGTCGACAGCGGCGGCTGCCGCTACCTCTTCCAGGACGGCCACATGTTCCTCGTCACCGGCAAGCACGGCGACGACAGCGAGGCCCACAGGGTGAAGGTGGTGGAGGAGACGACTGAAGAACAGGCGCCTGCACCTGGTCCGGGTCTTGGTCTTGGTCCTGGTCCGAGTCAGGGTCCAGCTCCGGCACCAGCTCCGGCACTAGCCCGGCTCCGTCTCCGGACGCCCATTCGCAGGGGCGGGAGAAGACGCTGATCGGGGACGTGCTGCTCAGGGAGTGCAAGCACGTGCTCGGCTTGTTCCCCACCATGTGCCGGAAAAAGCCGCACAACCACCAGTACGTCGGAAAGATCATCGGCCGGTGGCGGTGGTGGTTCAACTACTAGATAGCTAGCAGATTGCCATCGGCAGCGGCGGCGGCGCGTGCGTGGTGTACGACTGAACCCTTCCGTTGGCGAAGGTGATACACGCATGCATGAAAGATTGCCATCGCATAAATTTCAGGAAAGGAAATGATATAAACACCAAACAAGCTGATAAACACGATGTGTATATACACGTTATGTTTTGAATTCCTGACAAATTAAAAGCAATCAGGAATTCAGTATACCTCTTCCGTTTGTTTTTGAATTCATGACTTGTATAGTATACATTGGCACTGATCGTATCGTATACCCACTACACATATCCATGTATGCTTTACTGGTACAACAAAAAATCCATTGCCGTAGGACAAGGGTCACTGGATCAGATGAGGATGCTGGCCAAGGTTGGTTGACAAGGGCCTGGGAGGTTAGGGACTGGATGAACGTGAACAAGAAACAGATAGAGAACTTGCAGGAGGGATTACACCTACAAGGATGACAGGCAGGGCAGGGTGGTACTACAATGGCGGGTAGAAATACGACGAAAGAGAGAACCCAAGGAAGAGGAGGCCTCCAATGGTGGCGACCGTGCCCTGAGATATCTTGGAGGCCAGCATGCTGCCGCCCACCACCGCGATCGACGTGCAGATGGTGTGCCCCAAGGTCGCTCCTGTAGCAACTCCGACTGCATTTTTGTGGGTCGCCAGCTGCATTGAGTACCGTGCTTCAAGTTCAGTTATGAAGTTGGATGAAGCGACAGCTGGAAACTTCAATTTGAAGAGGGAAACTGAACCGTACCGCTATTGTAGCTATCTGACTTCGGTCACCCCACTCCGCCAAGAAGGTCAACACAAATGACTGAAATCAAAAGTCAATATGTCATATAGAAAGCGAGCAATACACTTGGCACTGCTACAGCATCAGTACTGATATGTATGGTTACCGTTACATTAACTAGTGTTAACAGAAACATGCAATGTCAGAAAGGATTCTACATTCTCTGAAAGCGGGAAAGGATTGCACAAGATTTCACCATCCACCACAAAATCAGAAGTAAATGCATGTTTCAGAGAAAGTGTAAAATGGGGAAGGGAAAGGGAAACCTACCTCCAGGAAAATAGGAGTGCAGAATCTCGAGAAAACACGTCTAAATGTTGACTTCCCTTGGCCTGTTTCCAGCTTTTCCTCTACCTGTATATGTCAAGGAACAAACGGTATTATATAATATAGTCTGAAAAAAAGAGTGCTACAACAGTCACTGACAACCAATGAGCACAGTCGTCTGAACAATGAGTAGCAGTATTAACTCTTGACATCTGAAGTTAAATATCACATTTCAAGCACAAGTATATCCTACTTATGTTGTAAGTTGTAACAGGTCTAATCAAGAATAGTCCATGGTCAGGAAGGCCCCATCAGTTATGGACTCAAAATGTGTTTATGCTATATCTAGCAAAGATGGATGATGCTTAGCATGGAAATGAAAATAAAGTAACAATTCGAGGTAAGAAATTCCACATACTTCTTCTATTTCCTTCTTCTGTGATGCCTTGGAATCTGACCTCCAAGCAATGTACAGGAGCCGTAGACCAAAAAATGCATAGAGGACTGAAGCACAAAACAACAAAAGAGGATATATCAGAATGCACTGCTGCATGCTACAGAACCGATAAAACATCAAGATTGCTACAATATCTTAAGAATCGTAAGATTAAGATTATTCGTGCTCAAATGGTACATATACATCCATAAGACCTTGGAAGACCATTAGTTGCACTAGCAAGAAACAAATGTTCTTTCTTGCTCCCAGTAACCAAAATTTGAATATCTTATGATTACTATCATTGGAAAAGGGAGTAATCTAGCAAATGGTTGCACCCACTAGTTATGTTTATTGGAAGGGAAGAACCTATAATTTGGATTGTTATGCATTTTTGCCCCAACTTTGATGCACTTGGATGCAAGTAAAATTAGGAAAACGCTACTGTGAGAAAACATAAATTTACTTCCATCGCCATCACTACGACGATTTGTAAAAACATCTATGTCTCCACATTTTTATACAAATACTGACTTTGAAGCATATGCATCTAGCATCTGAACTCTGATCTGATTGGATGCAGGTATGTCACATCTAGTGTACCACTTCAGGTACTTGCAGGTCAAATATTCATCAGTATGTGGCGGTTAATATATTTATCAGTGTTTTTGGGACATTTGGAGCCATACTACTCATCTGTTACTTCGATTTGATCCGCCAACCACTAGGATCTCTAAACCTTGGACCACCTTTGTCAATGGTACACAATAAGGTGACACTCAGATAAGCCATACCTGTCGCAGCGCTGTTAGTGTGCTTCCTCGATATCAAATTCGGAACGATTCTGCCGAGTCCAGTAGAAAGTACCTAAGAATCCAACACCACAAAGGCACAGAAGGATCAGTCTCAGTCAGACTAGCAAGTACTAGCAACTTCTTTTTCTTTCCCCAACAGAGCTGCAAAAGCCTCGGAGGAACACATAAACCTACCGTCATAACGACAAGCGCCGACAGTGCGCCCGAGAGAACCGTCGATTTTGGGTGCCGCATCGCCATCAGCGCCGCGATGATGAACGTCTCATCGCCAATCTTCACCCGGACAAGACCCACAGACATTCAGAGACAGGTTACGAAGGCTTGAAGAGCGTATATAGCCCGGCAGAAGGGAAACCCGTGAACACCGGCGCCCGCGGTAGCCTCACCTCGCTGACGACGATCATGGACAAGCTGGCGAAGAAGGCGTCGAAGAGCCCCAGCCCCGTGTCCTGCGCCCCAGCCGCCCGCGCCCCCGCCGTGTGGTGGAGGAACATCTGGGAAGCAGAGCAGACGGGAGGCACAATCAGTGATACAGCAACCCAGTCTCAGACAGTCAGAGCCAAGACACAGACACGGAGCGTGCCCCGCCGGGGCCCGGCGCGCTCACCTTGGTGCGGCGGTCGAGGCGGTCGGCGCCGACGCCAGTGCCATTCCCGGCAGCGCCATTAGCAACCTGACAGCAGAATGCAGGGACCCGGAGCGTGAGACCGTCGGAGCCGAGGCTTGCGGGACGGACGAGGAAACGGGCGAAGCGCGGGGATGTGGTTGGAAATGCTCACCTGGTCGGCAGCGGAGACGGAGAACGCGAGGAGGAGGACAAGGGCGGCGGCAAAGGCGAAGCCGATGCGCCTATGCATCGCAGCGGGGTGGAAAGCGAGGCGAGATCTGCGCATGCCGCAGTCTGGGCGGGGCCGCGGGCGCGGGGGCTGTCGGCGGCGGGACGGGACGGGACGGTGCCGGGATCTCGGAGGAGAGGAGGAAGGGGGGCAGCCAGCCGGGCGACCCGCGTGCGCGTCGGGATGGCCGAGGAGTATTTGTAAGCGAGGGGGGCCCAGCCCAGCCCAACCCAAGGTGGACGCGGACCTGCTGCTGACCCGCGTGGGCGTGGCCGGTGGCCCCCTGCCCGTTCCGCGTTTCCTTCCCGGATCCCGTGCCATTTGCGTCGCTCTCGCGGTCCAGCCTGCCGCCGACGCGCCGACTGCCCACTCTGCTACTCATCCTCCAGTTCTTTCTTTGTGTGCCCACTCTGCCACTCATCCTCCAGTTCTTTCTTTTGTACACAAAATTCAGCCTTGGTTTAGGAACCCGAGAGCTTATTTTCTTTTTGAATTTATGAGATTTTGATGAAATACAGCATCGGTACACAGAAAAATGCCGCCACGCAAAAACCCGACGGACTTGATCGAAAAAACGTGCCAGTACATCTACTTAGTTTCTTTCGGTGCTTCGAGCACTTGAGTTGAGTTGGGATACGCCAACCCCTGCCGAACTTGCTACTCTACGGATTATTTCTTCTTTATTTCTGGGCCACTTTGACGTTTCCGTTAGGTTAGATCTCACGTAACGATGTTGACGCGTGCACACGCGCACACGTGACCAGGCGACGAATCCGGTGATGGTCGCTCCCAAGCTACCGCAACATCGAGAGGGACTTGCTTCGATTTGCGCATTTGGGCACGTGTTTGCTTCTTCTTGGAGTGTGAACTGAATCCCCTCAATTATGCTAGTCCATCTATCCCATGGAAATGGTATTGTTTTAAGAACTTCACCAAGGCAAGTGGGCTTCATCTGTTTGGAAGTTTGGATGGAGTGATACATGGAAGGACTGATGCTGGAGATCTTGAGGAAGGCTGCGAGTTTCAAGGCTGGAATGGACCTTCGGGGTGGTTCTCTAATTTCTGAAGAAGCTTGGTGGTCTGATGAACTTGTAATAGGTGCAGCTTTTCTGTCTGAGAGAAGGATCAGTGGGAGTAGCTTTTTCCCAGGGTGTTGAGTTACCCACAGTAAGTTTGAGTTGATGGTGACAAACTTTTGAGCTGTAAACAGACTTTATAACTGAATTCAAAGACTGGGGATCGGCCCTAATAAAACTCTAAAAAAATTGCATTGGTTTCCCGCACACCAATATCCCAGCAACTGACTTCAATGAATAAGAATACTCTGCTAACAAAGACAGCAAACCAGCTCCAGTTCTTACCGTGTCGGGAGGAATCACATAATTCAACCAAAGAGGTTGTAATGAAAGATACAGTACAGTACAGCGACAGAATTTCCAAATCCATGGATCTAACCAAATCTGTAATCTGAACTTCTGGCAATAATCTCTGAAGTTATACCACAGTGACCTTGTCTTCCAGCAAGCATTATCTGTCAATTATTATAAACACTGGATGGCCATTCAATTTAGGTGCCATGGATGTCACTTAAAAAAGAACAGCAATTATCATATGATCATCTCACCTCGAACACATGGGACTTCACAACACATAATCAGCCTGAACAATAACTGCTGGCATCAACCTCAGTATCGCCGCATACCAATATTGACATGAAAATTTTCCTCTTTAACTGAAGAAAATGACGAGCTAAATATACTCATCGTCACTGGAGAGAACACTCTAAGTAATCATAAAACATGCTCCTGACAACAAAAGGTGGGGGCAGCGACGCAGGGCGTCAAAGAAGAATGTACTTGCAACACGACTCAAACAAAAGACCAGGCTACAACTTATACATCTGTACTCTCTAAGGCCAAGGGTCATCTAGATCAGGCTTCTTGACAAATAACTGATTGTATTCAGGCCGTGACATCTGCAAAATTCATCCAACAATAGGTGTAAGACACGAATTCAAAAATACAAGATAAAAAACAATGTGCAAAATCATAGTGCATTCCTCCATATTGAGGTAACTAAATCACACAAGGACGTGATTTCCTACTGAGCCATGTCAATGTAATAGCTAAGGCCTCGAAATCGAACAATCTGGGTGACCGAACCATGGAAATAAGCGTGACGGTTATATCTACATTCCAAATGCTGTCTTCTACTAAAAAATCATAATTCATATGCCAGAAAGTCCTACCGTGGACAGAAATACTAGCATTCTACCTGTTCTGAAGAAATGAATCCTACCGGCCAAATCAACACTGAAATTTCCTGATTTGTGTAAAGGACAGTATTTGCATTCAGTAAGCACTATAGGTTCTATGATGCCAGCTGATTTCTAAAGAATCACTTCAAGGTAATAGCTAGGTCTCCGAATCAAATTATGAGGATGGCCACATCACATCAATGCATATGAAGTCAAAACTAGTGGTTTCTGCAAAGCCCTCAAACACTTCATAGACTCAGGTGGACCCGCGTGTCATTCACTCAGTGGCAGTCAGTCATGGGGCAGACGTTTCCAATTTCCAATTGTATTTATTTATTAGACATAGTAGAAAGATCTAATATTGATGAAAACGCCAAAACTGTAGCCAATTATCTACACTAGGGGTAATTATAAGCTTTATGGATGAAGAGCATCTTCATTCATTGCATAGCTTCGATGATTTCTGCTGAGTCCTTCAACAATCGGCCACACGATACCAAACGCGTCATGCGTACTCGATCTCATTCCAGCTTAGCCCAAACACTTATATAGTGGAGAGAAAAGCGAGGTTGGTGTGGGTGCTTACGAGGTCCTTGAAGAGGAAGAAGGCGATGAGGAAGAAGAGGACGAAGAAGATCTCGAACTCGGCGAGGCGGACGAAGCGGAACACCCTGTCAACGGCCCTCGTGAGGAGCCCCGGGTCGTCCCCTCTCCTCCCGGCCCCGACCCCGCCCCGCTGCTGCCGCATCTCTCCCGATCGATCGATCGATCGATAGGCGGCGGATTCCTCCTCTGCTACCACCGAATCCGACACGGATCGGCTTCACCGGATCTGCAGCAGTCCGGCAAGAGGGAAGAAGGGCGGAGGTACCGGATCTCCGGCCGTTCAGCGGCGTGGGCTGTGGGAGGGAAGGCCCCGATCGCCAATCGGTCGATCCCTTGTTGGATGCGCGTTGGCGCTGCGATGGTGGAGGCGTGGAGCAGAGCTACTGGGGGGCGGGGCGGCGAGAGAACGGAACCGGGGGCTCCGGCGTCTGGAACCAACAAACCGAGAAGGACAGAAGGTGGTGTGGACCACAGCAAATTGAGCCCGGCCCACAGGTTCGGCCTAAGCCCAGCGGGTTTTAGCCCATCAACGAAACATAGTGGACAGGGCCTGGACACAAATCACGTTGTCCGTAAAAAAATTTCTGTCTGAGCTCAGCCTGAAATATTTATTTTAGTTATTTTACATGGTAATTAGGTAGCGTGTCCGTGCGTTGCTACGGAATAACTAAATTTTTGTACTAAAAACACACGGATCGCACGATAAGATAACAATACTGTAAAATTAAATACGCACGTTAATCCAAAAAACAAAGCTCGTAAAATTAACAGTCACACAGAGCACGACATTGTCTATGATACGCTTAAGATAGTCTTGTGGCTCTACATGCTTAAGATAGTCTTGTGGCTCTACATGAGTTAAAATTATCCTAGAATTCCCGTCTTAAGCCAACAACTGGATTACAAAGTCCATTCGTAGCCTTCGACCATCCTGTGCAAAGTCAGATATAATATTATAGATTGATGACCAATATATTAGGTTTCAGACTAAACTATGGTAGACAGAAATATACAAGACTAAGAGGAATATATTCAAATAAAAAATGCAAAATTAATTTTGTTGGATAGTGAACAGTGTTAGACAAAGGCCTAAAACTAAAGTTACTCTGAAACACAAGACTAAATTGATCATATATAGTTACAAAAATCAGTAATTACAACTATTAGCATGACAGGTCCAGGTACTCAACCTGTTGTTGGATTTTATTCAGATAAACAAGCAGTATGCACCTAACCCTATTTTTTGAATTAATCGTGGAGTTAAACCAGCTGCAAGATGAACCGAAAGAGTTGAATCTTGAAACTGAAAAAATTCAATCACAGGGCAAACATCATGTCAAAAGCTTCAGAAAAAATCCAATAAAATTAAGTTGAGGCGATTGCTTGCTGGGATATGTGTTCTTGACTTCTTGTGTGATATTACATGGCATGGAAAGTCTGCTTCTCTTGCCGGGCTTGTCTTTCTTCTTAACTGATGATAGTTTGGTTACTTCCTACCTACAAAAGTGATTTATTAGGCATCCTGTTATTAGACCAAATGACGAGAGAGACCATCATACCACACCCATACGAGCTTCATGCCAATTTAGGACCAACGCATGGCTTCTATGCTATCTTATCAAAACCATTTTTTGCAATACATAATAAATATATAATACTTATTTGCATCTGAGTTCCTAAGCGCCGGAGGAGGCAAATGATGATGGAAAATCATATGCATACAGATCCAATTCACTATATGACAACTCAAGATGAATGATATGCATAACTTTGGTTCATGGATTGTGTCCTATAATCAATTGTTGTACATATTACCACAAACACACGTGCTACATGTAATGGTTCACGGATCTGGGTCACTATTACTCTCGTCTGCATCACACATCAGGTCATTTGTAGGTACATTTATTAGTAATTACAGGCATATAATCGATCGTAAGATGGTCTATGATGACACCTATTTTGAATGGTAGGAACATAATTTTGAAATTCTTAGTAATAAATTCATAATAGTGAATAGGGTGTGCTAACCTCATTACGTGCCTCAATACCTTTAGGATTATCATCACGGAAAAAAAAAACGCAGACCGAACCAAATAAAATGTGAAATTGTTACATCGCTCTAGAATAGGATATTAGTTTAAGTGGCATAAGCTTAGATAATGGTATTGAAAAATCTAACAAGATGTTCAAGTACATTGTTGAGCAGAGATGACATTGCCACCGACATCCTTGGGACTGAAATCTCCTTCTTGGAGCCAAAGATTGCCTTTGGCCCATGCCATGTCGGCCCAAGACATATGCATTGTCTACATGACCATGCGAGATCAAGACACTGATGATGCACAAGCGTGCCAATATACTAATCGTAATAGAAAAGATATCTCTTCTTCTAATCAATGGGTTATCATCATGTGGAGTTTCCGAATTTGGCCATACACGGATCGTTGCTATCATTTCCCTTAATCACAAAGACCATTTCATTTTTTTTCACTCCTGCCTTTGTTGTGTTCATTATTCAACGCCTTGAGTTCGATCGTATGAGTGTTTCCATTCTATGAAAAAGAGGAGGATGTTGAGTGTGTTACCTTTTGGTATGCGCACTAGATGACATAATCCCAGATTGTCATAATCCTTCTTTCATTTGGTTCTCCATCCAACATCGCCAAAACTTCAATTGTCATCCAATTCCCCCACGGTTTGACCATACACCCAATTTAGAAAATACATCTAAGACTGAGAAAAATTACTGATGAAATGCTAAAAGCACAGAACTTGACAGAGGCGGATGACAGGAAAGCAAGAGAACTCACTGAATTCATCTTCCAGGAGGTAATTGAAGGTGTTGAAGGTGTGACCGTCGGTGGCCACCGCCAAGGGAGTGTTGCCGCCACTAGGGAAGCGCAGCTGCCCGCACCGCTCTACCCAAAGTGCCGCCACCACCCAAACGTCTGCCTCTGAGACATCAGCGCCGCATCCACGCGCCGCAACCACAAACCATTCTCGTCATCACACCCATGCCCACCGCGCCGCACGCACCCAAATGACCTCAACCCTGACCACCGTCGGGAGCCCAAGATGCCCGAGTTTCTGGTTTTTGCATGGGCATGCAATGATGGCCGGGTGGACGACCGCGGAGGACGCACACACCATGGCTCTAGTAAGGAATGGGGAAGCGATAGCATGATTTTAGGCAATCTTGGGACGCGAAGATTGCGCAATGTTTGGAGCGGCCTTGTTCACGTTGGCTTTGACTTCCTTTGCGTGGAGGGGGCAGACAGGGTTCGCAGGGTTTGCAAGGGAGGTGCGCGCATGA